>SDWI01001109.1:89063-124566 GCA_009193005.1 Lamellibrachia luymesi | reverse complement strand
TATTATTATTAGCATTTTCAAACAGATATTCTAATTCATTAATTCTTGCTAATCTTGAAAAACATACATATGCATTAAGAATGAAATTGTTTTTCAAAATTAGTTAGAATTAATTATTTATAATATTTGTTTGAAATTAGATAATAATTTAGCCCATTTCCCAGTTAGAATATTGTAGTCGTTTTGTCCTGCAGAGCCGTGCTGGCACCGGTTGCATACACAGTTGATTCGACCCATTGACTACATTTATATGAAATAACAGAGCAACAGCCCAGGGAGGTGCAACTAACGAATTTGTTGACATGTATGGCAGTTTGGTTTTGGTAATTTTGCTAAAAGTGTTTCTTAGCATAACAGGAAAACCCATGTAAACTATGCATAACAATCTTATTTTTATTAGATTCAAAGTGTTATTTACAATTAATGGTATGTCATGCCTAATGTTTCTTTTGGCAAATTGATGTTTTATTCTATTGATATGAATGTCTTCATGCATACGGGTGTTAAAGGGGTGTTAAGACTAGACTTAATGTATTAAGTACAAATTAAAACAAAACATTTTGCAGAAATTGAACTTCAATATTTGTTGCAGGTGTTTACTAAAATTTAAACTCATGAATGCTGGTGATTGGCCTAGTGCGCCAGTGAAGAGGTTGTTTTTGCTATGATCATGGAACGCAGGTTTATTGTTCCAACTCTGCTAAATGCTATCAATGTCAACGTATTTTCTTAAAACACAATATAATTTGTCAGCGTGTACATTGCAAAGTTTAACTATGCCAAAACAGCCCCGATATTCACATAGAGCAGCTGTTGAGGAACTGTAAACACTTGGAAGTGTTCCTTGTGAGTTGGCAGGTAAGGTGGTTCACTGGTTCAGGTAAATATAGAACATCTGCTGTGGCCTGGATAGAGCTCATGAGCTACCAAGCTGAGGCAGGATATCAGTTATGTGGTGGAGGCCTGCAGTCATACAGTCAGGGCTTGTACAAGGTATGAATACATGATGTGCTATAAGCATACCCCTGTATATGTGTGTGTGTGTATATATATATATATTTATATATATATATATATATATATACAATAACTAATACTATTATATATATGCATGGCATACATAATCATGCTCTATAGAAAGGATTGTAGTTGTGGAATATTATATATGTAGTCTTATCAGGCTTGATTGTTGGTAAGATCTAAGTGTTTTAATACTTCCCTTATTGACCAATGTTGACTGCAGTGGTATACTGTATAATGTGTGATTGACCAGGATTGCCATACACTGATGGACGGATGCTGACCATTTGAGACCATGCAGTTAGCCAAGATCCCCCACGAAGGACTGCCGGTACCTTCTGGGATAAACCCTGCCTCTCTTGCCCTTGTCAGGGGTGACTACTTCTATTATCACTTTGGCTGTGATGATGTTGATGACCGGGTTAGTGCTTCTTGATATATAATTATTACTGGTTATTATGGCAGGTAATTATAAAATCAACCGTGTATATATGAAGTAGTTCCATGGCGGCCTCAAGGAACTGAAGTCCTTCTTGACTCAGTGTTTTTTAGGGAGTTGCTCAAAGAAGAAGGTTGTGTTTTACGGATTAAATGGCGTGTACACAAACTGAAATATTAGTACAGTGTAGTAGTTTCCAGGCAACTACTACACTTGTGCCAATACTCAGCCAACTTAGAAGCAGTCACTGCCAACTTGTGAGTCATGTATTAAACTGCCTACTTATTGTTGAATCTTACACTGCCACATTCTGTATGAAGTTGACTCGTAGTAACTTACTTGGCCTGTTTGCTCGCTGTGAGCATAGGCCATCAACAAAAGTTGACTCGTAGTAACTTACTTGGCCTGTTTGCTCGCTGTGAGCATAGGCCATCAACAAAAGCTCTGGTGTGTCTAACCCATCCTCTCTTTTTCTTCCCTTGGGGGTTCCATGTGAGCGATTGTGTGGAAGGGGGTTTTCTTGGTGTATCTCACTGTGTGACCAATCCATCTCAGTTGTCTCATCTTGATTTTGTTTTCTTCACTCGAAGCTGTTTGATCCTTTCCAAGAATGGAACAAATTGTCTACAGATTGTGTAACTGCTAGCAGCGTGAATATGTTTAAAAACAAGGTTGACACATATCTCAGGAGGGCGGGTTATAAGTAGATGAACATTGTTGGACTCTCGATAAGCCAATGGCTTCCTTGTCCACTTGCCATCTGGGCCTTTGGCTTGAATGGCAAATCTTGTTAAATCTTGTTAAAGATAATCTTGAGCATTCCTAACCTTGTCAGAACATTACAAATTAAGAATTCTGCACAGGTTGACGACTCTGTATCCGTCTCAGTGGTTTCTGCGTCATTCTCCATGTTTCCGAGCTGTATGGCAACACCAACTTGAAATTTGAAGTAAATGTTGTAACTGTTGAACTAAATGTGTGTTTCCCTGTAGGGTTGGGGGTGTGGCTATCGCACCCTTCAGCTCCTCAGCTCTTGGGTGCGAGCAAAGCAAATTGCCTGTGGGGAAAACCCACGACTAGTGCCCTCTATCAGCGAGATACAGGATGCCCTGGTTAAGATGCAAGACAAACCAGTTGACTTCCGTGGCTCAAAGGAGTGGATTGGATCGGTAGAAGTTGGTCTCATCATTGATTACTTTTTCAATGTATGTTGCTTGTTCATTTGATTTTAATTATTATTACTTAAAACACTTACAGTTTGGTACAAAAATGTGGGAAATTTATATAGGTCACTGCTGCATTAAATACCAACATTTAAATAAAGCAGTAACTAATTGCAACTATATATGTAAACAACTTTTATTGCAATTATATTTTCATATCTTCACCCCTCAACACTACCTCAGTTCATGTTCAATGTCCATTTTAATGACTTGGCTTATAAAAAAATTTATTTGCTAATAAACAAATAATTTATTCTAATAACTTTGATGATTGAATATTATTAATTCAACATTTTATGATTGATGGAATACCCTATATTAACCATAATCTTTTACGTATTCTCAAGAATGTTTTTTCTCACAAATGATTCACTGCTTATGTGAATGATAACATTGTTGCCTTGGCCTACTAGATCTAGGCTCTTGTCCTAGTATAGCAATTTCATTCAGTCATGTCTTCATGTGAGGTATTTGCCACGTAATGGAAACTTCTGCCATGTATAAGTAAATACTATACACGTTTTGGTAAACATTGTAAGAAACATGAATGAAAATATGTTTATAATAACTGTTGTTTTTTGTTACTAGGTGGCATGTCCAATACTCCATGTACGCAGTGGAGAGATGTTGCAAGACCACGTGGAGAAAATAACTCACCATTTTCGGATGAATGGGTCTCCAGTCATGGTGGGTGGGTGGTCATTTTCTGACATCTCCTTAGCTTCTGCTGTTCTGACTTCTCTGACGACATTCACTGGTGTAGTTTCCTACTAGCTGTAGCTGCCAAAGAACAATGCAGGAAAATGTGTAACAAAAAATGTGCACAACTTAAAACATTTACCTGAAAATTACGTTGACCTCCAGACATGTTTCCAACTTTTAATTTGATGGATTCACGTGAAAAATGGAAAAGCAGGAAAGAGTATATACAGATGGTCATACAGAGAGAGGGGTAGACTCAAGTTCATGACAGTGGCATCGGAGGAGGAGGCGAATATCTGGAGGAGGCGAAACTGGTTTTTGCGAGAATATATTGGTGGGGGCAACATATACGCACCAAAAATATTGGTCAGCCTGGAGGGTCAGTTCCTTCGCCTATGCTTAGTTTCCATTCTTTGACAATATTTTGGCTGTCGGTATCAAAATGTGTTTAAAATCAGAATTGGCAACATGAGTGTCAAAAATGTGATTGCCACAGCTGTAAATGAAACTATTTGTCCCAGCGTAAATTTAATACTCCTCTACAATATTCTTAACTAGAAACCACTTTAAATACTGTGTAACATATAACTTGACATGAACCATTATTTTCGCTGTAGGTGGCAGCACAGACACTGCAGCGAAGGCTCTCCTGGGAATATGTGAGAGCGACAAAACAATCTACTTCCTCATACTAGTGAGCAACGTGCTGTCTTGCACTACCTACTGGCTAACTATTAATCTCAAACAAATCGCTGTTGAAGAGTCAAAACGCTGGAAGTCCACTTATATTGTCACTGTGTGGTTGGATGGATATGAATATATCACACTAATGTCTAACGAACGAAAATGGCATAGACATATATCCAATCACCCACATGATGCACGCACAAATGGACTACAATCGTTTTGATTCTTCAACAGCAATTTATTTTGTTTGCCTCACACTGACCTATGCATGCCAGTTAAAATATTTTTGCAGATGCCAAAAAGACAGATGACAGACAGCTGGTGAAGTAGTAGCGTATACTTGATTACAATGGAGTTATTGTTTTGGTATTCTGATAAGTTGTGGCGTAATTGAATCTTTTGGATATAGACAATCACAGATGAAAAGCTGTGCAGCCATTGGCACATGTAGGACAGGAAGTGAGACAGGTTGCTACAGTGCTGATATAGATCCTTAATATTTTTTCCACATAAACCAATGCAATTTCACATGCAAGATTCGATTCTGTTTGAATAAAAACTGTACTTTGGTGTTTGTCCTACCACCGACCTGCAGTGCTTTGCATTTTTATCAAATCCTACAATTTTGTTTTGGGGAAAATATACATGGAAGATGCCTCGTGTCATTTGTCGCACAGACAAACTGGATTCCATCTTCCTACACCAGGGATCCTTCCATCACTGAAACCAGGGATCCTTCCATCACTGACACCAGGGATCCTTCCATCACTGACACCAGGGATCCTTCCATCACTGACACCAGGGATCCTTTCATCCTTAGATATGTGCACATGCTGCTAACCAGCAACTAGAAATTAAATCCTGTGCACAGCAGAAATGTCTGCAAATCTGCCCTTTTCCCTGTTCACAAATAATTTTTTTCAGGATGCAAAAAATCCTCGAAACTGGAAAGGAGGGGGACTGTCTCAAAATCACTACCACTTTATTCGTATGCCATGGACCCGAAAGTAAAATGATGATCTCACCTCGCGTACCCAATTTGGTTGCTTTATCATGTATGTTCTTGTCATTCTGTTTTCTTCCCCTGCAGGATCCACATTACTACGGGGACACGCCAAACCAGGACATGCTAATCAGTCAGCACCTGCTAGAGTGGCGGCCACTCAGTTGTTTTGTCGCCGACTCGTTCTATAACCTGTGCATGCCACGAACGTCTTCACGCAACTTGCTGAGGGATGCCAACCTGCTACCCCTGGGGGACTGCAAGTGCACTAGCAATCCAGCCTGCTGACAAATGAGAACAACCAGCTTACCAACCGACAGCACATCTTTGCTGACAGAGGAAGAGTTCCACGTTCTTGATTAGGGAAGAGTGCCAACATGGTGACATGGAAACAGTGTCAGCATGCTGACATAGAAATGGTACTATCATATGGAAATGGTGTCAGCATGCTGACATGGAAATGTTGTCAGCATGCGAACATGGGAATGGCGTCAGCATGCTGACAGGTTTATGCTGATATGGACAGTGTCGGCGTGCTGACCTGTTCAAGTGGAACAGGATTGGAGGGACACTGCCAGGTACAAGAGGCAGTTTACCTTCTCTCGGGATGCAACTAACAGTGTATCATTGTGGGTTGTTAGAGACTTGAGTGCTGATACCCTACGTAGGATGAAACAAACACCCTTAATAGCTACAATGAGATTGGAATGTTTCCCAGTGTGTGGTGTGTTCTACCTTACTTACATTAATGTCTGCAGTGAGGCTATGAATTTACATTTAGAAACATTATTGATATGATGCATTTTAAATAGGTTTAACTTGAGTGCAGCCGCCAAGTAAAGGGACTACTTCAGTCACTTCATTGATCCAATGTACAAGACTCCAAGGTTGTCATCTAAGTCATGTTTAAATGAAATAACAGTATCTCAGACCATATTGAGGGGGTTTTAATGTGACGTATTACAAAGTAGTCCAAGACAGCTGTACTAGTTGCCAAACATCCACCTCCCAAGTATCTTAGATTCTTGATAAATTGTATGCTATATGCATTTTTAAATGCACAAGCTTGAAATTCCAAATACTTAAGAATTGAGTGTGTTAAGATGTGGGAAATATGTGTTTGTTGGGTTCATTACCTTTAAGCACAAATATTGTTAAATTGTTAGTCAAGAATAACTGTTTAGTATAGAATGCATTTTGTTTTGTTGGTAATACAGAACATATGGCGGATTCCACTTTAGAAAATCACAACTAAGAGAATCAGGCATTTAGTGTAATCAAATATATTGGCCGCTATGCCAAAATGTGCTGATTAAGTGAATCGGCCACTTAAAAGAATCAGATTGTTCTGGCCCCAAATGGTTTTATTAAGTAGAGTCCACTGTATGTTATCAGTTGCAACAAGGATAGCTATAAGAATAAAAACAGACAACCACATAAAAATATTGTAAATATATTGAATGTTTTTTCATTTGTCAAACTATGCAGTACTACCTACATGGTAATCAACTACTCTGGGTCACTCGTTTTGTGCTATGATTTGAGAGTTTTTACTACATCAGTTCTGCTGTTATACATGTGTCGTGTTCTAAATGTTGTACAATAGACTCCATGATTACATAACTTATTTCTGAGTGAAACCTGTGTCCTTGTCCTGCCTTTTCAATTAAGTGACGTCACAGAACAAATCTACACAAAAAATGTGATTATATTTCTGATGTTCAACTACCGTTGAGTCTGCTGTAGTGTAACTTTTTTCTTCTTGGGTTTAGAATTTGTCCTCAATCAAACCCCACTGTGACAGACATTGACAAGTTAGGCTTTTTATTTTTTAATAGTTGGTTTACGGATCCTTAACACAAAAATAGGTGTCGGTTGGCAAAACAAAAGTAATCCAACGGCGTAATGCCTACGGTTATCATGAACTATATTGCAGTGCATTCATTCAATCATTCCATGAAAAAAAGCATAATAATTATAATCTTTTAAAATGTTGTGTGTCACTTTTTGCACACTTTTGCAGTCCAAATAGCGCCACATAGAGCAATAATATAAGTCACTTGTGCTGACTGTAGAAGATGCTGACCGGACCAAAAAAGTGCTAAAACACAATATAATATATTGTAAAGAATATGTTTTTTTTTACGTGGAATGATATTTCATATTAAAAAACAACACGATGAAAGCAAAGTTTAGTTTTTTAAAAATTAAAATATCGTCTCGGTGGATCCGTAAGCCTATTAATAAAACATAAAAGGCCTTATTTAGCTCCAAAGATGTTGCAGGATATCAGTTGGCAAAAATCTCGCCCTTTGGCATCCAAATATTCTTGACATGCACTGCATGGTGAAGGAACTCTCCTCCCTCCCCTTCCTTGCTGACTTCCCAGCTGCGTCCCTTCCCGTAATTCACCCAGGTACGTTTCATGTTCCCTGCTGCTGCAGACTCCACAAACTTTGAGCCGACCCCTGAACCAAAGTACCACACTGCCTGGACATCGTGGTGTTCAGCTATGTGTCTTGTGAGATGGTGCCTGTCTCCAGTGATAATGTTGATGACCCCTGCCGGTACATCAGATGTGTCAAACACCTGAAAGAGAGGCCAGGGTGGGATGTATGCTTTACGTCCTGTTAGCAGTGTTCCGACTTGTTGGCAAGTCACAAACTGGCAGATCAAGTTTCAAGTCAATGATTGCCACATCCAAGTCAAGTCTTGAATCATCTATCTGAATTCCATGTCAAGTCGCATGCAAGTCATGAAAATGTACAATAATTTAAATTCACCTCTAGTAATTCTTTATGATGAAATCTATTTAACTATCTCAAGACAATGGTTGCTCATAAAATAAACACATTAACAACAATTCCAATGAGACTGTTTAGTGTAAAAATCGCCTTACAAAAGGTCTTGACAAGCAGAACATATCCAGTTCCTGTTTCATAGAATCATGTGGAATATAAAAGAGCACAAAGGGATGTTTTTGTATAGTAAGGGTGGGTTAAAATCTTTGTTCAATTACTTCAATCTGCATTTTAAATAAGCGCAATTTCATGAGACTATTATTCTATCCTACATGGAATTATTGGAGAAAAAAAAACAATTTGTATAATGGCAGTTGATTTCTATGTAAGAAAAAATAATCATGAAAGATTTAATCAAAGTGGATAGCCCTGGCGTCATTATTGGCAAGTTTGTTAAAAAAATTTTAAATTGGCTCCACACTGTTATAAATAATGGAAAATGTAAATTCCAAGCAGTGGTACCACAAAAATAGCATTATATACCATCAGGTGACATCATCAAGTGACATCATCAGGGTGCCAAGTATGAACCAGTCATCAACTACACTTACTTGGTACATGTCCAAAGCTGGCAGTGGATACGTCATACTTGGTACAATCACTACACAATTACCCCGGGCAACAGCGGGCGCAAACAATGACACAAAGGCAAGCAGCGGCTCCTCTTGTGGGCAGATTATACCCACCACACCCACTGGTTCGTGCACTTTCATAGTGGCTCCACACAGTAGTGTTTCCTGTAAACAACCCCATGAGAGATTAGATTCGGGTCTGTATCAAACTCTGGCATTTCACAAGGTTATTAAAATATTTGATTTTGCCCAAAAAGTTCTTGCCTTTTCAAGGCCATGATGATATCCTCAGAACATTGTCATTTGTAAGCCTAACTTTTCATAACTTTTTCTGTACCAGGTAGTTATATATTACCCTAAAACAAACTTCTTTTATGAATATGGTCACAACATCATGGTCTATTTATGCTACCAATATAACATTGTCAAAATATGCAGTTGTCAATAATGACAAATAAGCTGACTTTTAACGGTATTTCTTTGAAACATCTGTTTTTTAATATATAACTCCTTAAAGTAGTCTTTATATATATCCTACATATTTTAAAGAGCATCTTTACATCAATATAATAGTTTGCATAACAATCGTAGTCTCACCTGTACACTGCCACCATATTTATCACAGTAGGCAGCCCAGAAGAAGAGCCTCTGGACAGAGAGGTCAACTTGACACTGACACTCCTCAAGAGAGCAGTCAGTACAGAGCATCAGCTGTGAGGCAAACTCATTCCGCCGACTGTCAAGGTTCTCTGCTACGTAGAACAGAATCTGTGCGCGGTTGTGACCCGTTTTCTGACTCCAGCTACAGCAAACACAGTCTGTGTGAAGATTGTGAATCTAACATCTCAGTCTCTGACCCCAACTATAGTAAGCACATGCTCTGTGAACATTGTGAATCTAATATCTCAGTATGTGACCCCAACTATAACAAACATAGTTTATATGAACATTTTGAATCTAACATCTCAGTCTCTGACCCCAAATACAGCAAACACAGTCTGTATGAACATTGCAAATCTAACATCTCAGTGTCTGACCCCAACTATAGTAAGCACATGCTCTGTGAACATTGTGAATCTAATATCTCAGTATGTGACCCCAACTATAACAAACACAGTTTATATGATCATTTTGAATCTAACATCTCAGTCTCTGACCCCAAATACAGCAAACACAGTCTGTATGAACATTGCAAATCTAACATCTCAGTGTCTGACTGCAACTATAGTAAACACAGGCTCTGTGAACATTGTGAATCTAACATCTTAGTCTCTGACCCCAACTACAGCAAACACATTCTGTATAACATTCAAAATCTAACATCTCAGTCTCTGACCCCAACTATAGTAAGCATAGGTTCTGTGAACATTGTGAATCTAACATCTCAGTCTCTGACCCCAACTATAGTAAACACAAACTCTGTGAACATTGCAAATCTAACATCTCAGTCTCTGGCCCCACCTATAGCAAACACAGGCTCTGTGAACATTATGAATCTAATATTTCAGTCTCTGATCCCAACTTGAGAATGTAACATGTGTACCTAAAAATATGGGGCTCCATTTCACAAAGAACAAAAAAGTCCCTGAAAGCTCATTTACCTCTCAAAACAGAGCAACTATTTTTCCTGAGGTATATATTGATTCCCTGATCCGCTTCCCCTAACATTGACCCGTATTGTATCTATTATGATTAGTATCTCATCATGGGGTACAAATGAGCTCCCACTCACCCTGGGGAACAGGTGAGCCCCCACTCAGCATGGGGTATGAGTGAGTCCCCACTCACAATGGGGTACGAGTGAGTCCCCACTCTCCATGGGGTACGAGTGAGTCCCCACTCTCCATGGGGTACGAGTGAGCCCCCACTCTCCATGGGGTACAAGTGAGTCTCCACTCTCCATGGGGTATGAGTGAGCCCCTACTCTCCATGGGGTTTGAGCAAGTCCCCACTCTCCATGGGGTACGAGTGAGTCCCCACTCTCCATGGGGTACGAGTGAGTCCTCACTCTCCATGGGGTACGAGCAAGTCCCCACTCTCCATGGGGTATGAGTGAGTCCCCACTCTCCATGGGGTATGAGCAAGTCCCCACTGAGCATGGGGTATGACCAAGTCGCCACTGACCACGGGGTACGAATGAGTCCCCACTGAGCATGGGGTACGAACAAATCCCCACTGAGCATGGGGTACAAGTGAGTCTCCACTGAGCACTGGGTATGAGGAAGTCCCCATTGAGCATGGGGTACGAACAAGTCCCCACTGAGCACGGGGTACAAACAAGTCCCCACTGGGCATGGGGTACGAGTGAGTCCCTACTGAGCACAGGGTATGAGTGAGTCCCCACTGAGCACAGGGTATGAGCAAGTCCCCACTGGGTACGAGTGAGTCCCCACTCACCATTTAGTACAAGTGATTCCTCACTCACCCTCGCGTACCAGTGAGTATCTACTTACCCTGGGGCGGCTTTGTTTGCGGCTTCGACTGCGTTGCGGATGTCCTTCCTCCCGCCCTCGGACACATGACCCAGCACCCTGCCACCGCCCCCTCTCACTGCCCGCACACCCTGAGAGTCAGGGCGTTTCTGACCACCCCCATAGTACAACTTGTATGTCTTGTCAACCCTACAACACAGATCTTTGTTCTTCAACTGTTACCCGAGACGTCCCTCTTCTGCGTTCAGCCTCCATGGAGCAAGGAGATCAAAGGCCAGGCTTCATACCACAGTCAATGACAATAGTGTTTGTAAATCACACAGTTAAACAGATTAGATACTTTAGCACAATTTTATGCATCACAAAATTATACTATATTATTATTATTATTATATATATATATATATATATATATATATATATATATATATATATATTATACTACATATGCTAAGGCAGGATCATTTCAATTTGGCAAGTAATGATGGGTAGTTACTTTACCTGATGTCTTAATAATAAAAATACTTCTCCAGTGCCTATGTCCTCAGAAATCCGAGGCACAAAAAATAAAAGGGTTAGGCAATTTAAAAAACGGCATACAGCGCTAATGTTGTAAGTAAATGTATGACATTGCTAGGTCGTTAAGGAGTGTAAAACTGTCAGAGGATGGCGAAATGTTATCATGTTTCCTACTGACTTAGCACTAACAGGGAATGAATTCCAAAGAGTTGGAGCAGCAACCGAGAAAGTCCTAGTTCCAATGTTTGTTTCAACTCTAGAAACAAAAAGTAGATTAGAATTATATGATTAAAGCTGTGTGTGCTCTCTTGCAGATGTGAGCAGTGAATATAAATATGCTGGTTGTTAAGATGTAAGTGCCTGACAGGTAGGCCTACTAGTAGAGTTCTTAAACCTAATAAAAGTGCAACTTTCATTAATTTCAAGGAAGTGAGCACTATATGTTGTTGTTAATGACACAAGACTGTATTTTTCACAACTGATGACATTCTTCTGCCGTGGATGTGTCTGTACCTGGGCATGTCAGCTGCAGTGACATCTCCAGCCAGGTCTGTGTCACTCGGAGGTGAAGCTCCAAACTTGGCGTAGTCAAACAATTCAACACCAGGTGGGGCCACTTGCCCCTGCCACATTGGCTGTAAATACTCATAGAGACCCTGCAACAATATGTTACTAGTGTAGTAATTGTTACTGTTTAAAGACAGGCATGTTACATAACTGTAAATTTACATGTGTGTAAATCAGTAAATACTGTTTGTCAATAAAATATTTTGATTATTGACATGACAACGTAAGTTCTTACATAGTACAGTATCCAGCGCTTAGGACTCCCCCCCCCGCAGACATGTTCCTTCCAACACAAACTTGATTTCTCTGGGAAGCATTCACCCTGCTGCAATTACTCCGCGAAGACTATTCATTCACATACCACTGTTTATAGCAAGGTACTCATTTATACAGCTGAATAAACTGAGGCAATGTGGTGAACTGAGGCAATGTGGTGAACTGAGGCCATGGGGTGAACTGAGGCAATGTGGTGAACTGAGGCAATGTGGCGAACTGAGGGAATGTGGCGAACTGAGGCAATGTGGCGAACTGAGGCAATGTGGTGAACTGAGGCCATGGGGTGAACTGAGGCAATGTGGTGAACTGAGGCAATGTGGTGAACTGAGGGAATGTGGTGAACTGAGGCAATGTGGTAAACTGAGGCCATGGGGTGAACTGAGGCAATGTGGTGAACTGAGGCCATGGGGTGAACTGAGGCAATGTGGTGAACTGAGGCAATGTGGTGAACTGAGGCAATGTGGTGAACTGAGGCAATGTGGTGAACTGAGGCAATGTGGTGTGAATAAAACTGCTAAAGCTTCGAAATGGAACATCGGTCCTCTCGTTCAAAAGTCCCATGTTCTCATCACTCCACTACAGCATCCCAGCATTTTCCAAAACAACATAACAAGACATAGCATAGCAGGCATCCAGCATCTCCGAACCTGTGTGACCTCACTTTAGACTGTCCACGAAGGGGCAACTCACTTCCTTGCCCCCGTCACTCCCGAACCCACTCTGTCTGCAGACCCCCATGCCAGCAGCCGCATCACACATGTTGTAGCCATTCAGCCAGACAGTTCCGGCCTTGATCGCCATGGCAACCTCCAGACCGAGGCTCATGTTCTCCGTCCATACACTGGCAGCCAGGCCATACATGCTGGAGTTGCTAAGTGCCACAGCCTCTTTAGCAGTGCGGAAAGACATTGCTATGACAAGTGGGCCTGGTACCTGCAATAAGAAGTTTTTTATAAAAACGCCCTCCTCGACTGATTTAGTCCATCGCGAATCAGGTTCATTGATGTAAAAATCCATGGTGTATGGCTAGTTTAAATAATATGTGCAGTCAGTTTAATTTGAGTGTGAATTTTTTTAAATCATACAAAGAATTGACTTTGATCATTATATTGGGTAACTTTAACAAAATTAAGTTAGTTAACATAAATTAGTGAGATTAAACAGGACTAGCTGAACTCATTAACAAGCACATGTTATTTTATATTACTTACACAAATAATGTAACAAATATGATGTGCTTATAAAAATTTTTTACACTTGAGTATCAGCTACTATAGAGTATCCACCTTGTCTACTTGAGTACCAGTTACTATAGAGTATCCATCTTGTATACTTGCAAGAATAATTATTTTGTGTACCTAAAATGCACAACTGCACTATAAACATGTCTGAGTAAATTAAGAATGATTGAAATGTTGTTTAATATATTTGAACTGTAAAACCAGATTATCACTTACTGCCTGAAGTGCTATAGCAGATGCTGTGTGAACATTCGTGATTAAAGTTGGGGGGTAAAACCACCCTTTCTCGGATAACTGAACCTCTGGTTGAAATACCTGAAGGCAGACAAAAATAGATTTCTGAAAAGTCACACAAATCATATCATGTTTTGTAAGAGGAAAACAACACTTAAAACAGAATTTAAACTAGGTGGATGAAAGTGACTCTTCTTCCCCATCATATGTAAGAAACTACACCAATCCTAATCACAAAATCATACGACAAAAGTTTGCTGAAGATGATAACGAGGACAGTTGATATAGCGTGGCTCCTACGATAGCCACCAGTGTTGGTCTTAGTAGGAGTCTCCTGTCCCACAGCAAATATGTTTTTCTTTTTTTGGTTGCTGCATAATGTATTACTTTTGTTGATGATTTATTAGTTGTTATTATATATTGTACAGTTCTATATGTGTATGTATCATATGTATCTATATAATTTATTGCCACTCAATGTAATTTATCTATGTTTTTCTGCTGTTGGGACAAATAAAATTGATCCTTATCCTTACCAACACAAAAAAACAGGAGACAGCAGACAAATATGCACTGCATAATGCGTGGTGCAGAAAAAGCAAGTGAAGACAAGTTGCCCACCACCCCCCTTACAATGTCAAGCTGTTGCCCCTTCCCATCAAGTTTCTGACAAATAACAGGGTACCACAGAGGCACATTCATCACACTAGACACAACCTGTCAGCAAGCATGATTGTGACCCATATGGATCACTGGCTGAGTGGCCAGGCCTGGGCTACAAATGTGTGCAGGGAGGCCAGGACACTTGATCCTTGCCTGCACCTATCGTCACGCCTCACTTAACACACTCATGCAGCAGACACAGGCTAGCCTAGTATAAATAATTATTGCCTGGTATCCAGTCCTTGGGACCATTTCAAGTGTTTTACACTTCATCCCTGGCAGACCTATTGCTTTACACTTCATCCCTGGCAGACCTATTGCTTTACACTTCATCCCTGGCAGACCTATTGCTTTACACTTCATCCGTGGCATACTTGTTGCTTTACACTTCATCCCTGGCAGACCTATTGCTTTACACTTCATCCCTGGCAGACCTACTGCTTTACACTTCATCCCTGGCAGACCTATTGCTTTATACCTCATCGATGGCAGACCTATTGCTTTACACTTCACCCGGCACACTTATTACTTTACATTTCACCCCTGGCAGACCTATTGCGTTACACTTCATCCCTGGCAGACTTGTTGCTTTACACTTCACCCCTGGCAGACCTATTGCTTTACACCTCATCGACGGCAGACCTATTGCTATAAACTTCATCCCTGGCAGAACTATTGCTTTAAACTTCATTCCTGGCAGACCTATTGCTTTACACTTCACTCCTGGCAGACCTATTGCTTTACACTTCACTCCTCACAGATATATTGCTTTACACTTCACCCCTTGCAGACCGATTGCTTTACACTTCACTCCTTACAGATATATTGCTTTACACTTCACTCCTCACAGATATATTGCTTTACACTTCATCCCTGGAAGACATATTACTATACACTTCATCCCTGGCAGACCGATTGCTTTACACTTCATCCCTGGCAGACCAATTCTAATTCATAGCACTCAACTACTCTGGGAATTTTCAGCCATGATTTGACTTACTGATTAAACAAATAGTGGTGCAACTAAGGAGATCCTCTAGAAACCCTGTGGGGCTTATGACGAGGAACACCCAGAATAATAAATCAATATATATTTTGTTTCCTTAAGCCAAAAACATATACTAAGCAAGATTATAGCAAGTGAAATACAATGTAAAAAAATTGCTTAAATATGAACATACAATTTGTAAATTGAATTATACGAACAAAAAATACACTAATACCCTAACTACATTGCACATTAATTCATTAAATGTGAGCATAAATACATTAAGTAATACACAATCCTGACTACATTAAGCATTACATTAACATGAAACACATGATATTCTCTACCATGTGAAAATAAAGGTAGATGGAGAGTAACAGCTTATTTTTAAATTGGTTAATGGATACAAACTGTTGTAATTTACTAGGTAATGCATTCCAGAATATTGGTCCTGAATAATTTGTTGTAAATTTCCTGTTATTTATTCTTATGTTTTGGATGTAATATCCATTTTGGTTTCTTAGATTAGGTAATGCATTCCAGATTACTGGTCCTGAATAATTTATTGTAAGTTTCCTGCTATTTGTTGTTATGTTTTGGATGTAATAGTTATTTTGGTTTCTTAGATTAGGTAATGCATTCCAGATTACTGGTCCTGAATAATTTATTGTGAATTTCCTGCTATTTGTTGTTATGTTTTGGATGTAAAAGTCATTTTGGTTTCTTAGATTAGGTAATGCATTCCAGATTACTGGTCCTGAATAATTTATTGTAAATTTCCTGCTATTTGTTTTTATGTTTTGGATGTAATAGTCATTTTGGTTTCTTAGATTAGGTAATGCATTCCAGATTACTGGTCCTGAATAATTTATTGTAAATTTCCTGCTATTTGTTCTTATGTTTTGGATGTAATATCCATTTTGGCTTCTTAGATTATGCGTGTGGATATTTTGTATAATTATTGTTTATATATAAAATAAAGAGTAATGAACCTAATAAAGATCCTTGTGGAACTCCACATGTAATTGTCATATTTTGAGTCTGCTTTGTTATACGATACATACTGTCTTCTGTTATTAAGATAGCTTTTAAACCAGTTGCAGACAGTACCTCTTACACCGTAGCATTGATGTTTATTTATTAAAATATTATGATCTGTTACAAATGCTCCAGAACTGACCATATAAAAATACAAGGCAGGTAATGAAAGATTTCCAGCAAATCTACCCACCTCAGCACCATATTTGCGTGCCTCTTCCACCAAGCCCACGAGTCTCTGTTGGTCCTCTTGACAAACTAAGGCACCAATGTCGCAGGTTTTGTCTAGACCATTTCCCACACGGAGACGCTGCAGCCGTGTCTTCAACTTGCTGATAAATGTCTCAAAGACTGTCTCTTGCACCAGCAGTCGCGACATGGCCCACGCCACCTGATCAGACCAACACAAATAATACAAGTCAAATTGTTCAAGCAGATAGTTCATTTTAATGTAATACACTCAGACATGGGGTGATTAACTTTGCACATACATAGCTGCACATACTTATTATTCATTAGTAATATATCTGTGTTGTGTCAACTTAATCATTAACATATTCAAAGGTAAAGAATGAGGCACATAAATATATGGACAGTTGTGCTGTGGTCCTGAGAAGCAGGCAAAAGAATGATGCACAGAAACACTGTGCTGTGGTACTGGGAAGCCGGCAACCCTGAAGTGAGTAACCAGTTGGTACGGGTGAAGGAAAAGAGGAAGACCAAGACTGAGATGGGAGGACTGCGAACGAGAGAGAGGAGAGAACGAGAAGGAGGGATGGGGGAGTGGAGACAAATGGAGGAGATGGCAGTGAAACGGAATCAGTGACAAAGAAGAAGGAAAAAAAAATCAACGACCGGTATGGGTGCCAGCCTCACCCCGGACTACAGGGATAAAGAGGAGAGTTAGAACAACGTACCTGCCCCTGACTGAAGCAGATGGACTCGACCACTCCCTCTACTGCACTGTCAATGTCAGCTGAGTCGAAGACAACAGCAGGTGACTTGCCACTGAGATGCAGGGAGAGTTTCTTGCCTGAGCCGGCCAGCAAACGTCGCAGAATCCTACCCCGCTGACAACACAAACATGGGCATAAATGATGAGCTGTAATGCCATAATTAATTAATAGTATTTATGCCGGACAATGCTACCTGCTAGAGTTCTTGACTCGGAATCATGGCTAGATTGCTGAAGACAAATGGCACAAGACAAATGTTTGTTTGTATAGTAAGCTGCTTATATGTAGGAAAACATTATGCATATACGTATAATGTATCAAATATTGTCTTCTACCTGGTAGTGTATGTAATTGAAAATACACAAACTAATAGCAAAGATGGGGAACTGACCACACGCAGGTGGAGGATCCCACCAACCACCTAATAACAAGGATAAGGACAGCACTGCCAAAAAAGGGAAAGGTTTACTTACATGATCTAGCCCTAAAAACCCTTGAAGATGATTATGACAAAACTAATTGATCACTAGCTATCTCTATCCACAAAATATGCATATTATTGCATATCAGATCCAGATATCTGACACACAAGATTCTACACAGGGATTAGTGTTAAATATTTAGAACAATCATCATATCAAACCAGTCAAAGTTAGCAAACCGATCCATTCAGAAATAAAAATTAAACAGGTGAAGGTGGTGTAGGGAACAATAGTATTTGTCATTGAAAAATTGGGTACAACTGACTACCTGTTGGGAAGTTGGATGGATCTTTCAGATGATACATTAAAAGCCCTTTCTATCTGTAGAAATTAAAAGACCACACACAAGACTTAACAAGATTTCCACCCAAGGCAAAGGTTCAGATGGCAAGTGGATAAGGAAGCCATTGGCTTATCGAGGGTCCAACAATTTTTATCTATTTAAACATATTCACACTGCAAGCGTTTACACAATCAGTAAATTATTAATTGTTCATCCTCTGTGATAATATAAATGTGGACTCACAGACCTGGAGTGTTTACTAATAAATATATGGTTATGAAACTAATATAGGCATAAGACCATACAGGCAATGTTATAATAAATACTATTTATATTGCTCACTCAGAATACATTAGGAGGCACGAGTGTATGCTTCATGTGGCTGTAGTTTTCTTTGGTGTGGAGTAACTTTTAATTTGTCATGAAGCAATAACCCAGGGGGAACACTCAATACATCGCAAATTCCGCATTTTGTGCACACAACACATTTGGGTAATTAAGGGTATATATTTAGAACATGAGCTGTGATTTCATTTTAGGGCAACGTTATACCTAATTTAACATGAATAAAATATGTTAGTAAATTAATCTATATCATATATCATGGAACAATGCAGATTTTGCATGTTAAAGGTATATATTTGGTTGTATTCCAACTTGAAACGAAGAGAGAAGTCTAAAACATTTTCAGTTAGATAAATTCTGAAGGATGGAATCTGGCCTGACTGGCAAGGTACCCCCCCCCCGGCACCAAACACATTCATAACCTACAAACCTCTGTGGTGCCAGTGAATACCACTTTCTTTACAGCAGGGCTCAGAGCAAGCTGTTCTTCAAATGCGCTGTCCCCAGTGATGACATTAATCACACCAGGGGGCAGCCCAGCTCCGGCACAGATCTCGGCAAAGAGCAGCGCAGATAGAGGGGTCTCACGGGCAGGTTTCACAACCACAGTGTTGCCCATGGCCAGTGCGGGGGCAACATACCGAGCCAAGGACAGGAGAGGACAGCTGGACGACAGGATGACCACCACACAACCTATGACAGAAGATGTTCAGGGATGACCACCACGACCAATACCGTCGTCATTGTCAATAATAGGTGTCAACACCTGATCACGAAAAAGTGGGAAAGTGCTCATGAAAATTGGAAACCTCCTCCAATATATTTTCGTCTCTTTTTTGAATTTTTTCATAATTTTCTAACATGTCGTTTTTACGGGTGGCCATTTTGATGTGCTGATCTCATTTCCGGTGAATGCAAGCCCGAGAAAATGTGAAATAACTTGAGACAAAAGAAATAACACGGGCCTAGAATGGCTTCAGTGCAACTAATAGGTCAATTTAACTGTGAATTTTCTTTTTAATGTATATGCCTGCGGTTTGTTTACCCGAATCTTTATGTTCCGTTTATCATCCACCAGGTAGCATGGTGGCCTATTGTTTCGTGGGCATGGAAACACAATCATGGAAATTGCTACATGTCCAATAACTATTATTCCTTGTATTGTATACAGATGATGTCAGCCAAGCAAGGATATAGATATACCACAAGACGTAATCTTTTTCTCATCTATGTGTAGCCTGCCGTTATCAGATATCTGTCTATTTTTAAACATATTCACACTACTAGCATTAACACAATCATTTGGCAGTTTGTTCCATTCATTTATCACCCTCTGTTAGAAAGAGTACTTTCTCATGTCCAACCTACACTGCTCCTTAACTAATGCTGCTTTGTGTCCTCTGGTTCTACTGCCTTCTTTAAGTTTGAAGAACATATTCCTATCAACATCCTCATAACCGTTCACTATTTTAAACACTTCTATTTGGTCTCCTCTTAGTCTCCTGGTCTCTAGTGTTGTCAAACCACATTGTAATAAGCGACTTTCGTAACTAAGGTCTCTTAATTCTGGAATCATCTTAGTTGCTCTTCGTTGTATTCTTTCTAGCTTATCTATGTCTTTTTTACGATATGGCCTCCATGCTTGAATACAATATTCCAAATGTGGTCTAACTATTGCTTTGTACAGGGGTACAATTAGATGTTTCTCCTTATACGTGATAGTTCTCCTAATTAGCCCTAGAATTTGATTTCCTTTCGAAGCAGCAATCCCACATTGCTCTGAAACTTTCATGTCAGCACTAAATGTTACTCCTAAATCCTTTTCTTGTGTGGTTCTACCTAGTACAGCATCCCCCATTTTATATTCCTCGTCCATATTTCCATGTCCTATGTGTATACATTTACACTTCCCAAAATTGAATAACATTTGCCATTTTTCTGACCATTTAACTAATTTATCTAGATCATCCTGTAAACTTTGTTTATCTGTATCATTAGTAACCTTTCTGAATACTTTTGTGTCATCTGCAAATTTGAGTACTTTGCTAGATATGTCATCCTCCAAATCATTTATATATATTAAAAACAATATAGGGCCTAATACTGATCCCTGTGGTACCCCACTCAAAACCGATTTCCAGTTTGAAATCTCACCGTCTACCATTACTCTCTGTCTTCTGTGTGTAAGCCACTTTTCTATCCAGTTGATTACATCATTACCTATGCCATGGGCTTTTAGTTTAAGTAACAATCTTTGATGTGGCACTTTATCGAAAGCTTTCTGAAAATCTAAGCAGTGCATCATGTCCATAAAAAATAGTGAAGCAGTAGAACGTCAAATTCCAACTTTGGTGGGTCACAAATATGTATGAGGGAGTGTGTCAAGGCAACTGAACATACTCTAAGGTATTGTTACCCCCGAATGATTGTGGGATGATATTTCGCTGGTCCCCTTGCTGTTATGTATAGTCACCTGCTATCCAGTGCATTCTCTGGCTGGGGCATACAGGCACGCGCAAGCTATACATCCATCCCTAGATGTAGAATTTCCGCAAAAGCCAGCGAAGTGGCATGATCACTCACCGAGAGGTTTCCACCCCGCCAGCTGCGAGTCCCTCAGCTGTGCCCAGCCAGCGTGATGGTAGAAGTGTCGCACCAGAGCAGGCGTGTCCACTTCGCGACTTTCCCGTGCTGGTTTGCCACTCTCCATACTTTCCAGCACACTCAACAGACTCTGATGCTTCTGGGCATGTCTTGCGACACTGCACGGAAAACACAGATTTACTGGTGAAACCCGATTATGTGTTTACCTGTAGGAAATATGCATGTTGAAATTCCCAGACTAGTAGACGTACGTATGGGCTGGCTTGAGTCGTACGGGCTGACTCAAGTCGCTGATTTTCATGACTTGCGAAGTTGCGAATTTACATTCACAGAGATGACTTGAGACTTGGATTGACGTCATTGAATTGAGACGTGACTTTTTGACAGTTTGTGACTTGCCAACAAGTCGAGAGTTGATTTGAACTTAGAGGTCATTGCTTTGAGACTTCACATGCAATGATTATTATTATGATGTGCAGTGAAACAATTTGCTGACTAACATAAATTAATAATATACCAACAACTCCCCTTCATATGAAATTATTGCTACCTTCCGCAAAAATCTCCAGAGATGCGTATAGTTTCAAAATTACAATTCCAGCTTAAATAAATCCTTGACGGTCCCTCGCTGATGAATTTTGCATGTCCTTGTTCATGATATCATGTCCCCGTTCATGATATCATGCATAACCCATTAGGCCCCAGGATTTTATAAAAACATGTTCCCCTGTTCCCAGGATTTCTGGCAAATTTCTAGCAATTTTACTTCCTTGTGTTCAGAAATTTGTAGACAAAAACTATTCAATATTGACAATTACAAGTTGTATTTATTTTGAAGAGTAGTAATTTCTCCACATGCATGTATACATAGAAATAGGATATATTAATAAAATGTTGACATTTGATCACAATTTGCAAAGACAAAATAGTAAATGTGTTAAAACTTTGAAAGTTATTCTACCTTACAACTGACATTTGACAATGATCCCATGCTATAACCCTAGGCAACCCAGAGAGGAAAATGTAGCTACATGTGTTAGCTTTGTACCACTAAAACAATTATCAAATTCTGATGGTTATTTTTCAGGTTACACCATATTTTGTCATGAAAAATATAGAAATAAACATTTTCGAGATGGCATGAACAAAACCAATGAAAATCAAGATTTCCAAAAGGGCAACCCATGCACGTAACGAGCTGATGTTGTTGCAAAATGTATCTGCTAGGGTGTGGCCAAATTTTGTGGCATTTAGTTCAGTAGTTAATTGCCAGGATTTTTTTTAATAGTGGGTCCTGTATGCGGCCGGCGGCGGCAATTCCAGGACTGGACAGAGCGGCCGGCTCTAGTGGGTTAATGATTTTGGATTGTTGCACCTGTGAACTCGGGTTCCCAAGGATTTAGGCACGTAGAAAATACTATAAATCAGTTAAAATCACCATACAATTACACCTATATATACTGAAATAAAAGGAATCAGTCAAACTGTCTGTATTCTACTTCAGGCTGACTTACCTATAGAGATGCCTGGCTCTTCCATGAGCTGGCAACTTCTCCCAACTGGTGAATGCCGCAATAGCGGCTGTCACAGCAGCCTGTGCATCCTCCTTCCGCCCATCAAGAACTGTTGCATGAATTGTCTCTGCAATAATTAAGTTATAAGAATAAATGCAAACATTGGCAATATGTCAGTATTGTCTGAATTAAAAAGTCTCCATGAAAATTGTTAAACAAACAATTACATTTTAATGGACATGGGTTTAAATATGTACACCATTATGCTACCCCCTACAATTTGCCAATAATAGTATACATACCTTCCCGTCATTGCATGGCCCTTTAAAATTAACTATTACATTTTTATAGTGAGAAACCCTTATAAATACTCAATATTATTACTGCTTCAATCAAGTTGACAATCCGTGAACTTCCAAGGCTAAATACTGGATGAACTCTGTAATAGAAGCCTAGATGCATAATATATAATAATATATAATGATAATCCCTATATATACTGGCACCTGTAGCAGGGTTGGTTATTGTATGTCTGTCTTGCTGTCCTTCATATACTGTCCACTGACCACCAATGAAATGGTTCAATGCACCTCCGTGACCACTCAGCCAGGACTACAAAGGAAAACCATACAGCTATAATTGACAGTATATAACTATAACTGAAAGGGGCGTTACCATTATTTATAAATTATGAATATCTAAAAAAAAATTATGGTATCGAACATTGCATGCTGGCTTGTCACCACACTGACTTTCAGCAACAATGACTAAATATTTTGAAATTGCCAATGCATGGGATATTTGCAGCAGTCATATTCTTGATGGGATATAAGCATAAAAAAGAAAAACAGTAAAAGTATTTCATCACTAGAATATCACCCACACTCAGGGCTGGGGTGAATTAAAATATGAATTGGAATTATTTAATTCAATTCCGGAATTTTAATTTAAAGATTTTCACCAAGCGGAACTTGAATTTGAATTGAAAGATTTTGTGTAAGCTGAATTGGAATTGGAAGAAAATGAATTGAACCTCATTTTGTTGCGCTGGTGTGATCTTGCTTTATTTCTAATGTGGTCCTCAATCCAACCTTAGAATTGCACATGAACTCAAAGTCTTTGTAGCAGCTAAACATACATGTGTACACCATTTGAAGATCTGAGGTGAGAACATTTGTCCAAATTTGAACAATGGGTGTGTGTGGCAATGTTAACATGTGGCAAATGGCAAATAGATAAAAGAACTAAAAGTTCTGCTCAAACCAAACTATGGATGTGATGTGATGTGATGAGCTTACAGTACTTCGAATTCAATACAGGTTACAACTCCTGCTCTAAGATAGCATTTGTTGTCTGCCTGCAGATATCTGAAACCATGCCCTTTGTGTGTGCTAGGAATGTGTGAAGCCATAGCCATCCCAATGGGGCATCACAAAAATGTGTAAGTAATTGGTTTGCTACTCCTGCATTGTTTCATTGAGCAGGTATTTCTGAAACCATAAAATGATCAGCCTACTGGTCTTTTCATGTTGTTTGAATAATGGCTCAGCCATTGTCTGTACATTGTTTACAATTACTAGCAGTTGGAATAACATGCAAACAAACCTGATATTTTGTAAGTTTGCAGCAATAAATGTAACAGAAAAGTAATAGACTATTATCTACTACTTTAGTATTTATTACTATTACTTTTGAAAAAAGTTCCTCTATTACTATTACAGAAAAAAACGTCTATTACAATTACATATTACTATCATCCCATGTGTTTGTGTTGAAGAAACTCCCATAGAATTAATTCGGAATTGGAATTTGAATTGAAAAAAATTAACAGAATTTTTTTTATTGGAATTGATTAATTTGAATTGAAAGAATTTTAATTGATTAAATGGAAATGACCCCAGCCCTGACCACACTGTTACTTGAACATAATTTTAATTATTTAAATCCCAACAGTGTACAGTGTATGTATAATATTATTCATAATTACTGGTATGTTGTTAGCTAAAAATTTCAGTCAGATGCTGTTGTCTTATTTTCACGGGCAGGCGCCTCGTCAAATCAAAACATATTTTCATAAATTTTGCATTAAATAAAACTTAAGTGATTAGGTACAATGACAGTGCGAGGCACCAAACTTTTCAACGAGGCATGGCTAGGAGAGATTTTGCTGCGCTGCCAAAATCATAGGGAGTCGTTTTTCACAGGACAGTGCGGCGGTTCATACAGCGAGTGTGTTGCTCAGGCCTGCCAAACGCAGGTTAGATAAGCTTTTATAAAATCCAATAAAATATTTGAATTAGTATTTGAATTTTATATACTTATCAACCTCAATTCATTTGATTAAAAAATCTTCAAAATCCAAATTACCTATATATATATGTATGTATGTATGTATGTATGTATGTATGTATGTATGTATGTATGTATGTATGTATGTATATATATATATATATATATATACATACTATTACATGCTGAAGGCAATGTAATATATTACTATTACATTTCAAGCTATTACTATTACATTTCCATCAGAACTATTTTCTTTCAATTAAACATTTTACATACTTAATCACTTATATAGATTCAAATTAACTGATGGGTGTATCGCCGATAGTAAATGCATACAACAATACTGAGAAGTGACAAGATGTCCTGTCTGTAGTCTCTCTGTACCCTATCTCTGTGTTTTATATCACATCACATATCTAACATCAGAACAAGATTGTTTTACTTTAACAGATGGCTGCTGCATTTAACTGACATGAGCTTCTAGAAAACTTTATCACTCAAACAACATCGATATGGGTGATAGATCTTGCTGGCAATTAAAATTAACTCATCAATTTCCCAATTAAATTACCCTCACACAATTCCAGTCGGATGTAGAAGTTTCATATATTCATTGGAATGAAACAGAAAAGCAATGTCACTGTAATATAACACAGTCTGATTATCCCATAGTAGACCCATACTGCTTGGCTGCTGCTTGGTGGACAGTTAGTTATTGGCTCAAGGATAGGACAAATTTGGTGTGATTGAAATGTTCGATTGTAATAGCAAAGTAATAGCTCAATTACTATTACTTTGCTTTCTATTACAATTACTATTACACTGCATTCTGTTCCATCTATTATTATTATTACTTAAACAATTGTAATCGTGACGATTACTATTACATATTACTATTACCCAAGCCTGATACATATGCATTTTAAAATGCAAATGCATTTGACCCCATGCCTTGCTATGGGGGGGTAGCAGTAGTAGTAAAAACCTTTATTTCAGCTTTATTTTAGTGTAGCACAACGCTCGTCGTTACTAAAACAGTCTTCGTCTACGCTACGCCTACGGTATCATGTTTACTTTGGAAAGTTGTTGATCACGAATAATGATACAAGTCCATGCCAAGTCCAAAGTCCAACGCTAATCGCTAAAACACAACCGTTTTAGTTCCTCACCTCAGCAATAGTACACCCTTCTTGCACGGGTGCGTATGACATATCCTTGAAGATGCGAGCAATGTCTTTTTCTGTGGAGTCTGCAGCTTTCTTGTCACACATTTTATCCGCCCTCGATTAAGCCTTTCGGCTTCGACCCTTATCACCCCACAGCGCCTCCTTAGCCAGCTGCAGCGTCTCTGTTACGTCTCTATCTACTCTCAGGCCTGTCTACTCCGGAGGACAGCGAGCGGCAGTGACACCATGTAAATACTGTCTAGTTCGTTGTTTAGCCGCAGGACGCTAGCATACTCACTAGGTAGCGCTATAGGGAACAACTTGCAAAACGGTTCACCTGACCAAAACTGGCGCCCTGTCCGTTTGGAGTTACTGTATTATATACAGTGAAATTGGTTGTGCCATTGCTAAGTAATTTGATTTGGGTCACTAGTCGGAACATTAGTCGGAAGCGTGAAATGCAAATTCAAACAGATGAGTTCAAAAAGATCGTTTTTTACAGTACGTTTTCCTAAAATATCAGCACTGTTTTCTAAATATCGTATTTATATTTTTGCGCGTTGAAAACAATGTAAACTATCGTATTTGCACGCCAATTGTATATGCTCTGGTATATGCATATTATATCTGACTGTATGCACTGATTTACTAAAAAAACGAAAAAACAGAAGCGATGTTGTGGTGTCAAAGCGGCATACTTGTTGATTCGATTCATAGGGATTGACTCGATCGCACCCGAGTCGCCCGTTTTCATGATTTATTTGCGACTTGATTTGGAATTTAGAGAGATCGATGCAAAATGAGACCGTTATGGTCTGACAGGCCGCATCGAATACAATTAGTATTAAATACTTATTCTGATTGGTTAATATGAGGGGATGTGGCAGGTAAAGGGAGGTAGCAGTTTAATTACCCTAAAATTGGTGGGAGGTTGGGCTCAACATTTGGTGGGAGAATGGAGGTGGACTCTAAGACATGGTGGGTGGTGGGAGGTTGGCCCCGCAAACAGGTGGGAGTTTAGACCCCTGCCACGCTCCCCTCTCATATGTTGTGATGGGGCTGCAATCGCCTAAATTTCCCGTAAAAATTACCGCCGACAAACAACAACAAACCTGAAGATTTGTGAACCCTGGTGACTTATCTCGGGTTTCAGGTAGATGACTCGAGACGTGACTTAGACTTGGCGGTCACTGACTTGAGACTTGCCAGTTCGTGACTTGCCGAAAAGTCTGCAGAGGTGCAAAGTAACACAGCTCAAAAAGAGGTAGATCTACCGCTTTCCATGGTGAGGGCGATCACGAAGGGGGGGAGGGGGTGAGGAGGTGTGAGGAGGGTGGGTGAGGAGGATGGGGTTGAGGAGAGGGAGTGAGGAAGGGGGTGAGGAGGGGGAGTGAGGAGAAGTTTCCCCTCCTGGCCGGCAGGTTTTTGTTTAGATGTTATGGCCTACTTATTTAATTCCTGCGCATATTTTCTACCTGAATGTTTGCAATTCCACGATTGGACCACTGCAGTTGCCACAATTGATTGCACCAGTGACCCACATAAGGGTATGCAATCAATATATGTGTGTAACTATTCCAACACAGTTTATCGATTACCAGAAAGTAATATTAAACAATTAAATAATACAAATAAAGGAAGTTTCTTTTTAAGATTGTTTCGCTTTGGAAATACTATAATATGATGATGCATTGAGGATGTGGATGAGAGAACATGTAGGCAGACCAGTGACAACATGGCAAGTCGCCGAAATTCTGAATGTGGCATACAGAAAAGCGGCATCCGTTCAGAATGCTGTTAGTGGCTTCTGGAAGGCAGGTCTGTGGTCACTGACCATATATACGTATTCCAAGACTCCGACTTCGCTGCTGCTATAGTAACTAATGTAATCACGGAAGCTGCACGCGACACCTCTGATCCCAGGTGTTGCAGCTCCAGCACTGACAACTGTTGCCATGGTGACTGCACAAGAGCACAACCATACGCCACCTCTGACACCAGTTGTTGCAGCTCCAGCTCTGACAGCTGTTGCCATGGTAGCTGTACCACAGCTATGCCCACCGAAGAAACAAACTGATTAAACAAAGCAAAGTTGGACCGGAGAAAGCTATACCGACTAGGCCTACACCCACCCGTGAGCCCAGTACTTCTAAGACCACTGCAACAAAATTTTCTGATCCACCTAAACTTTGTCGATTGCAGCTCATCAGGGACATCGAAGGCTGCAGAACTGGTCAACGGTGCGCCACTTTGTATGTTGGTAATATCTACCCAGGCATAATGCGACGAGTAATGGATGTGACGAAAGAAACTGTGGCGGCGCAGTGCATACAAACTGTGGGACAGAACAGGTTCTGATGGTCTATGAAGGATGACACCGCAGAATACGAATTGCAGCAGACCATCATCCAGTCACTACCCGACACCTGCGCATCGACCCGCTAGTGTGGATAGAACTAGAAGACTATGAACATTAGGCCCTGTTGACATAGCCGTTGATACTATGCAGGCATAGTGTGACAAGTAATGGATGTGATGAAAAACTCTATGGTACGCGTCAGGGCATGCAATTGCGAGACAGAATATGTTCTGATGAGCTCTAAAGGATGTCGATCATTTCAGCTACACTATTCCGGAGCCATTGGCAGAAGACTATGAACATTAGGCACTGTTAACATTTCATTTGACTATTCATTAGTGTTATGTTTATAATGAACACTATATTTTACTGACTTATTAATACAAAGTTTGGTCTACATGATTTGTTTATTTGTCCAGTCGAAGAAGACATGGGACATTGTGTAGGGTGGATGGAACTAGACAGATTATGAAAACACTATAATTATGTTACTTATGTATCAATTAAAAAATTATGCCTAGTCATATATAATCATTATTTTGGTCCAATCGAAAACATTGGGTGGTAAATTGAGACAACCGTGGCCACGATTGGACCGTTTTGTAATTTTTTAAGTTATATTTTTTCAAAATTCATCAGTGACTAATAGCTTGTTGTTGAAAATAAAACATAAACTGTATGTTAGTATATTGTTTACATCAGTTCCATTTGTTTTTGCGCCTATATTAAAGTTTATCGTTAGGGGTCCCAATCCCGGCAACTCTCTCTCCTGTGTTTGTTGTATTTCGTTGACACCAAGTAGAAGTTATACCGTTTTTAGCCAGCTCTATTCAGTAGATCATAAGCTTTAAATAGACATCAACCACGATGCCATAATGTAAAAAAATAAACAAATTACCCATTAAAACACAATACTACACCTTTCTCTTTAATGAGCGATACTGTTTTGTGAAACAGTTATGTTTGTCATTTGTGATGTTATGGCTAATAGTTTTGTCAAGATTTCATGTTGCATCAATGACTGGTGGGATTCGTGAACGGAAGTGATTTCACCCCAATGGCATACGGTCTATAATAGTTCTCGCGCATCTAGCCTGTTTTAAATGGCACATGTTTATTTTTTGCAAATTTAATTACTTCATGTAGACTATCATAGTTTATATTACGATCTGCATCGTGAACCCGCCTTTCCAAAACAGTGCACCCTCTTCACAAAAGCGTAAACACCCCAATAATATGTAAACAATATTATTTTCATAAATGTGAACCCCCTCTTTAAAAAAATTTGAACCCTCTTCTCAAAAGCTTGACACCTCTCTACAGCGTGAACCCCCTGCTAAAATGTATGAACCCACCAATACTATGAAAATAATATTATTATTTTCATATTATTGGAAGTTCCCGCTTTTGAGAGGGAGGGGATTCAAGATAAGGGATTCACATCTGTTAAAAAGGGGAGTTCATATTTTGGAAAACGGGGGTTCACAAAAAGGGGGCTTCATGTGAATCCCCTGAACACCCCCGCTGGCCTTATCACGAATGTAAGGGGGCGACATTTATTTATTCGTAGAAAGGGTGCTAAAGGGGGAATGGGGTCATTGCCCCCGTACAAAATATGACCTCCGTTCCATTGGGCTGCACCGCGCGGTGAACTGCCACGAACTTGGGCCTACTATTTTTCTAAATTGCGTAACCGTTCGCGGCACGGCGTTGTGATAGTATCCGACATCTTGGAAATTCACAACTTCGTGGAAACAATTATTAAATATGAAAACATGGACTTGTTAGAGAAACACAAAGGTGTGACACACGCATTGGAGATAAATGTTTGTAAACATATTGTGATGGTTATTATTGTATGTCCTATATGCATGCACTGAGTCATAACATAGTTATTATTGTATGTCCTATATGCATGCACTGAGTCATAACATAGTTATTATTGTATGTCCTATATGCATGCACTGAGTCATAACATCGTTATTATTGTATGTCCTATATGCATGCACTGAGTCATAACATCGTTATTATTGTATGTCCTATATGCATGCACTGAGTCATAACATCGTTATTATTGTATGTCCTATATGCATGCACTGAGTCATAACATCGTTATTATTGTATGTCCTATATGCATGCACTGAGTCATAACATCGTTATTATTGTATGTCCTATATGCATGCACTGAGTCATAACATCGTTATTATTGTATGTCCTATATGCATGCACTGAGTCATAACATCGTTATTATTGTATGTCCTATATGCATGCACTGAGTCATAACATCGTTATTATTGTATGTCCTATATGCATGCACTGAGTCATAACATCGTTATTATTGTATGTCCTATATGCATGCACTGAGTCATAACATCGTTATTATTGTATGTCCTATATGCATGCACTGAGTCATAACATCGTTATTATTGTATGTCCTATATGCATGCACTGAGTCATAACATCGTTATTATTGTATGTCCTATATGCATGCACTGAGTCATAACATCGTTATTATTGTATGTCCTATATGCATGCACTGAGTCATAACATCGTTATTATTGTATGTCCTATATGCATGCACTGAGTCATAACATCGTTATTATTGTATGTCCTATATGCATGCACTGAGTCATAACATCGTTATTATTGTATGTCCTATATGCATGCACTGAGTCATAACATCGTTATTATTGTATGTCCTATATGCATGCACTGAGTCATAACATCGTTATTATTGTATGTCCTATATGCATGCACTGAGTCATAACATCGTTATTATTGTATGTCCTATATGCATGCACTGAGTAATTGCATTGTTATTATTGTATGTCCTATATGCATGCATTGAATCATAACATTGTTACATCAATATATTTTTTCAATCCGGAACATTATTAATTAATTAAAAGTACTAATTCGCGGGGGGGCGTACCCTTTGTGCAAATAAATAAATGTCGACAATTGTGAATGGCCCCTAACCTGCCCCACATGCACCTTAAATAGGCTCAACACATTGCGATAATGATCCAGAGTGGGATCCACTCAATCAATATGCGGTTTCGATCCCAAAGGAATGTATGCGATACTAATTATAGTTATCTACATAGTTATGATACTATCGTTCCGCCTACTTGCTTGGCCGTACTGAGTTAGCTGCAGGTGCGGCTGTAAATGTTGTCGTAGGTGAGGAGATACTCGCCCCACTGCATCGTGGTCAACGCATTTTCAATGGGACTCGTACTTTCTCCTGGACAAAGGAATGAAGCGTATCGAACTGGTGCCGGCGATCAACAATGCATTGACCAGCAAGACAGGGAACACAGTGCTCGACAGAATAATGTCTCGCATTAATATCTTTGTGTCACCTCAAAGGAAAGGACGAACGTGTGGTGTAGGTCCCCGTATTCAAATAAGATTGTTTATGTGACACAATTATTCTCGTCTTCTTCTTCGGCTGTCCGTCGGACCGACATTGACCTCAGCGGTGAGGATAAGTATCGTGCTTGGAGCGCCGATGTGACACCAGGCAAATGATGCGACACCAAGAATCTGCCACATACGTTGCAATGCACGACCAGCGGTAAGTCAGGCTCACACGCATACGCACGCACACGCACACGAACACGTACACTTCTCCTTATTACTTTGGTCGGCTCTCCGTCGGAATCACGATGACCTAAACGGTGAGTATAAATGTTAAAGCGAAACAAGTCGTGGTTTTCGGCCTATGCACCTAGAAGATTTACAAAGACATTGAACTACAATTAAGAATGTCACACCAGTGATTTACTATGAAAACCTTGTTGAAAAGTCGTCAAGAGTGTGGTATTCGCTCGCTATTCCTATGTTTGCCAATAGGATATGGCCATGCTATTTGCGTCCAAACAAAACTTATCTAACGTATTTTTTATTTTGTTTACTAAACTAATCCTCTTTCTGGCAAAATAACACGTTTGTGTAACACTTTATGTTGGTTCTGTGTATGATGGCCTCCCTTAATATGTCACTTTTAGTTTAGGTTACCCAGATTTCATAGAACGCGCATAGTTTGCGCAGGTTAACATGTCAGCCCTTAGTTTCGCTTACCAGACTCTCACTCGCTTTTGTGAATTCGCCGAGAAGAGAGTCTGGTCGCAGAGGCGTGGTCTCGTTGTTACCCACTGTCACCACTCCATTTTGTGTAGGCGTTCACGTGAAGCGCCAGCAGCCAATCAGTGTCATTGTCGAGATGCTACACTAAACGTGTTTGCCTGATTTAACTTTTCAGTCTGACTGTGCGTCAATATAATCACAGTTTAAAGTTAATTCGAATTGCATCGTATAAACTGATAAAAGTGAACTCTTATTTTATGAATTAGCCAAATACCCGGATGACATCGTAATTAGCTAATTATGTATGCACCCAGAACCTTCGTCACAATAACAAGTACACATTGATTCCAGCCACAAACGGTGGCGGTATAGCACGGAGCCTGGGTAACTGAGGTTGGTCCCGCTGTTCCTCACTACTCACTAACTGGGGTAATTGATCCTGCCAACTGCTCAGGGGGTATCCTCTGCCCAGCATGCCTGTGGAAGGTGCGCCCTGCTGCCGACGAACCACCGTAACACCGACTTGGGAAGCTGGCTTGATTTTGTCTTCTCCCAGATGAGTTGCTGGTCACAGCGTGAGAGCATCACCAGCTGCAGTCTGCTCCCAGGCCCCTAACGAATTAGCATGGGGCCGTAGCATGCCCAGCATACGTGACATACTTCGGGGAGGTTAAGTTAGGTTTCGTTTATGGAGAGGGTATCGGTACCGGCAAGGGGGACTTACGCACTCGTACTCACTTTCATTCTCCCTCTCTCCCTCTCCCTCTCACTCCCCCTCCCCTCCTCCTCCTCCTCCCCTTCTCCCCCTTCCCCTTAATTTGATTACCCTTTGAAGCTGCAATACCTCTGAAACTTTCATATCAGCACTATTGTAACTCCCAATTAGTCTTTTTCTTTTACAGTACTACATAGAACAGTATCTCCCATTAAAGTTTACATCCAAGTTTCCGTGTCCTGTGGCATCTACATTTCCTCAAATTGAATAACATTTGCCATTTCTCAGACCATTATTTTAACCAATTTGTCTAGATCGTTTTGTAAATGTTGTTTATCACCATATCATTGTTAACCCTTGTAAAATATTTTGTGACATCCGCAAATTTCAGTGCTTGTTATAAGTCATTGATATATATATATATATNATGTATATATATATATATATATATTAAGAATAATAAGATCATAATACTGATCCTTGTGGTACACCACTAAAAACTGATTTGACTGATAACAAGGAAGTCCACCATATGGTCATTAATTAACCTTTCTAATAATTTACAAATCATTGACGTTAAACTCACTGGACTGTAATTCTCTGACTTATTTCTCGATTTGTTTGTGTTTTTCTGTATTTATACACTAATCACTGCGGGGTTGCCGCGTTTTAATCTAACGGTTGTAATAAACATAATGTCATATTGCATGCTTTACATTATACATTCATTTAACAGTACGAAACTTTGTTGGTTGCGCGGGAGGCGAGCCCCTGGTTTGATTTGGTGCACCCCGCTGATTTCTGGTGGAGAAATCAGTGGTTGGCCCTGGGCACGCTGTTTGTAATTGATACTGCCAAGAAGATTGTGTGGTGTGCATATAATTCGTTGTTTCGAAATATCTATTTCACCCATAAGTGAGATTTATCAGCACCAGGGGACCATGCAGAGCAACCATGCTTAGTACCAGTTGTTGTTGTGACGTTTGTTGTCGTTGTTGTGACGGTTGTTGTCGTTGTTGTTGTTGTTGATGTGACGGTTGTTTTCGTTGTTGTCGCTGTTGTGACGGTTGTTTTCGTTGTTGTCGTTGTTGTGACGGTTGTTGTCGTTGTTGACGTTGTTGTGACGATTGTTGTCGTTGCTGACGTTGTTGTGACGGTTGTTGTCGTTGTTGTTGTTGATGTGACGGTTGTTTTCGTTGTTGTCGCTGTTGTGACGGTTGTTGTCGTATGCACGTATGTACGTATGTACGTATGTATGTATGTATGTATGTATGTATGTATGTATGCATGTCGTAGGTGAGGAGATACTCACTCCACTGCATCGTGTTCAACGCATTTTCAATGGGACTCGCACTTCCCCTGGACAATGCGTTAAGCATTTCTAATTGGTGCCGGCGATCAACATTGTATTGACCGGTAAGACAGGGAGCACAGTGCTCGACAGAATAGTGTCTCCCATTAATATCTTTGTGACATCTCAAAGGAAAGGACGAACGTGTGGTGTAGGTTTCCGTATTCAAATAAGATTGTTTATGTGACATATTTCTCGTCTTCTTCTTCGGCGGTCCGTCGGAACGAAATTGACCTCAGCGGTAAGGTAAGTACTGTGCTGGGAGCGCCGATGTGACACCAGGCAAATGAGGCGTCACCAAGCCTCTGACACAGATGGTGCCATGCACGACCAGCGGTAAGTCACACGCACACGCACACGCACACGCACACGCACACTTCTCCTTCTTACTTTGGTCGGCTCTCCGTTGGAACCACGATGACGTCAGCGTTGAGTATAAATGTTAAAGCGAAACAAAAGTCATCGCTTTCTGCCTCACATCGTCGCAGCTACGTGAATCGGGACAGGTATTTGGACAGGTTCTTTCACGCCGTCACCCCTTCAGCAATATCAACTGTTTTAAATGTGACTGAAGGGAATAATGATTCTACAATGATTCAACTACCAGATGTCAGCCTCACCAATGAATGTTTCATGCGGGTAAATAAACAGTAGAAAAAGGTCGATGCGCTACTTTCAACATGTTTTATTACAGGCAAGCTTTGTTTCGTCCATATTGAGCTTTGCTTCGTCCATGCTGAATCATTTATTACATTGCCAGGCAAGCTTTGCTTCGTCCATATTGAGCTTTGCTTCGTCCATGCTGAATCATTTATTACACTGCCAGGCAAGCTTTGCTTCGTCCATATTGAGCTTTGCTTCGTCCATGCTGAATCATTTATTACACTGCCAGGCAAGCTTTGCTTCGTCCATATTGAGCTTTGCTTCGTCCATGCTGAA
>SDWI01001109.1:62368-74489 GCA_009193005.1 Lamellibrachia luymesi | reverse complement strand
TGTGTGTGTGTGTGTGTGTGTGTGTGCGTGTGTGTTTGTGTGTGTGTCTGTGTTTGTTCTTACTAAATAACTACTTTATATAAACGAATTAGTATGTCACAGTTGATAGTAATACTAGATAGGTTCGATTTTTCGCGAAATGAATCTGAAACAAGGCGAGCGATAATATGCAACTAAGGAAGACCCGTCAAGTAAAAATGCACTAAGATGGCGTTAGTTGGTAATTGCGTGCACATATACTCGGTTTCATGTAATTGTTCACATCTTGCATCACGAACAGGCGCGTCTAAGTGAACGAATGGGAATCCGGACGTCAGCTCTGCTGACTAACATGGACAACGTGATAGGGCGCACCGTGGGCAATGCCCTCGAAGTGGCCGAAGCCTTGGAGTGTCTTCGCGGGGTCGGACCAAACACCTTGAAAGAGTTGGTAACAGAGCTAGGTACGCGCACGCACGTACGAACACACGCACGCACGCGCGCGCGCACGCAAACACGCACGCACGCACGCACGCAAGCAAACACGTAAACACGCAAACATGCATACACACACACACACGCACGCACGCACGCACGCACGCACACACACACACACAAACACACACACACACACGCGCGCACCCACGCACGCACGCAAGCAAGCACGCACCCACATACACACACACACACACACACACACACACACACACACACACATACACACACACGCGCGCGCGCGAGCGCACGCACGAATTTGTCGGAAGTAAAGGGTTGTTGGATTGTCCTGTCATAGAAGATGGCGGTGGCTGTTATATGTTACTAACCTCTACAAAGGATAGCGAGAGGGAGACATGTAGACAAGGATGGAATCTATGTATTAATATGCTTTCGATGCACCCTGGCAGTATCTCCTCCCTCCCAGGTCCAATCGCCTATTTCTGTGTTCATTCATCTTCGTGCTCCGTTGGCCTCTGATCCACAGGTTGGCGATGTATTTTTAAAAAACCACCAAGGTAGTTATTTATAGTTGTTTACTTACGTGTTTGCTGCCCACCAGAGATGCTTATCCATCTGTCGGGGAATAATGGAAACAGTTGGCGAATTAAATGATGACCCATTCTCCAGGGGGCGCCACTTTGGCTTCTTTACCAGAAAATACCGGGAGTAGGCTAATAACAGAAATAATACTTACATATATATGTGCCTAACTATTTATTTAACAGCGATTACGTCTTTGTCACTAGGCGGCCATCTTCTGGTCAACGCTCAACAGGCGGCGGATGTAGAGGAAGGTAGAAAACGAATCGCTGACTCTCTAGACAACGGAGAAGCAATGAAGAAGTTCGCCGCCATGTTGACTGCCCAGGGCGTCGCCCCTGACACGGTGGCTAAGTTGACAACGTCTCAGGAGGAGGCCATCGCTGTACTCCCCAGGGCTAACTTCACTCGACATCTGAACTGCGCGAAGACAGGTACACGTCCCAAGACTTATTTATTAGTAAAGTAGAAGAGCAACACGGACACGGGTCTAGTGAGTGTTGTACAGTCAACAACAGTGCCGGAGTAACAGTGGTGCAAGTGGTACAAGTGATACCAATGGTATCAGTGGGTCCAGTTGTACAAGTGGTAAAAGTGGTACTAGTGGTATCAGTTGTACAAGTGGTACAAGAACTTTTTTAGTGGTACAAGTGATATCAGTGGTACAAGTGATACCAGTGGTTCCATTTGTACAAGTGCTACAAGTGCTACAAGTGGTAGCAGTGGTACGATTTTTTTTAGTGGTACAAGTGATATCAGTGGTACAAGTGATACCAGTGTTTCCAGTTGTACAAGTGGTACAAGTGGCACCAGTGATACCAGTGTTACCAGTGATACCAGTTGTACAAGTGATTCAAGTTGTACCAGTGGTACCAGTTGTTCAAGTGGTACAAGTACCAGTACCAGTTGTATCAGTGGTACAAGTGATACAAGTGGTACTATTGGTACCAGTGGTAACAGTTGTACAAGTGGTGCAAGTGGTACAAGTGATAACCAGTTTTACCATTGGTACAAGTGATAGAAATGGTACCAGTGGTACAAGTGGTACAAGTGATAACCAGTTGTACCATTGGTACAAGCGATAGAAATGGTACAAGTGGTACCAGTTGTACAAGTGATAACCAGTTGTACCAGTGGTACAAGTGGTACCTGTTGTACCAGTGGTCCATTCGAGCCAGGCATCCATAAAACGCCCCCACAAAAGCAATCAGAATCCATGAGATTAGCCGATTAGAATGTCTCTTCGCTTCCACCGAATCGGGTTCCGTGAAGTGTCACAATGGACGACGGTGTACTAGACGTTGATCAAGAGAAAGTTAATTCATATCAGCAAAGTCATTGCTGTAAGTCGGTGTCATCTCGTTCGTGTTGACCCGAAAGCATACACGGAGCTTTTTGTTTCAATGGACAATCCTCATACGTTAAGCGAGATTTGCGGATGAACTTGTTTCCCAAGTTGAGCTTCTGAATACACTTACAGCAAAGCATGTGTAACGTCAGTAGTAAATTAAAACGATCATTTGATCCGTGAGTACACAACAGCTTAGGATTCATTGGACAATCTTCACACATTAAGTGGAACTTGTGGATAAATTTATTTATTAGGGTGTGCAATAATATACTTCTAAAGAGATGTGTAAGAGGGAAATACAAAGTCCGCAATAAATCGAAACAATAATTTCTAATTGTAAACGATGAAGCTGTATTTTGGATTAACATCGCACGTTTGAACGGCGTGCATATTAGGTTAAATGCTATTATTTCGGGATTTATGACCCTGATGTAGTGTTTCGTTGACCCGTCACTTGGGCATATTTTCCGCCAATTTCTTCGATGCCAAATACTGTACAGATAACGAAGAACGTGGTATAGCACATTTTAAGGGCTCATGTAAAGCGCTTTAGATTAGAAACAAAGCATCAGAGGAAGACATTGACAATTATGCACATATATTGCCCTGGTGTGTATCATAATACCATATCGTTGTCAGCACAAATGGGTGTCAATGTCTTCGTTGGCAGCACAAATGGGTGTCAATGTATTCATCTTCTTATGCTACAGCTTTTGTAATTCTCCAAATTTTGCATTAATAATTTATTGTGTTTTGTCTGCAGTTAACAATTCACTTTTATCTTCATCCCTTCACCGGGACTGATGTATGGGTGCCATTTCCACATACTCTTCGCCAGCTTCGTATGTCTTCTGCTGTGCATAGTAGGGTCGGTAAGCTTTGGTTGGTCCAATCCTGAACAGTATCCAGCCAGTTTTTCCTCTATCTACCCCGTATTCACTTGCCCAAAAGAGTGCATTGCAATATGTTTTTGAAATAGTTCTGTGTCGGGTGATGTGGCCAAACCAGGAGAGCTATCGTCGTGTCACCTTTGACAACAACGACTCTTGCTTTTCAGAAAGGTCAACTTGTTGTCTCACGTATTCGTTACCAATTCGCATGGTGCAAATTAACATTTGATAACTGTACAACTGACGTGATCCACCCGTTGTCATACATATAGTGAGATATCCCTTGCAGGCTACGTGACGGCCGTAGATGCGAGCGTGTGCGCCCTCGTGTCTGCCAGACTCGGCGCCGGGCGGATGAAGGCCAGCGACGTCGTTGACCCTGCCGTCGGCTTGCAGCTGTACGTAGACGTCGGCTCGCACCTGCGTCAAGGTCAGCCACATTCGCTTCTCTTAGAATGCAACTTACCATGCCAACAGTGGAATGGCGTGTTGTGTGCGCGTCATCCACGGCTGTGAACCTCATTCTGCGTGCACGTGCATCTAATAAACAAGTCTGACGCACGCACGCACAAGCGCGCAGTCACGTGGCACTCGTACTAACGTTCGCTAACCTCAGAATCACGGTAAAAGTTGGCGATATTTTAATACATGTAAATAGGGTAACACGAGGCAACACGGCGCCCTGGGGTAAGACGGCCCCCATCACGTACGCAAAATATAAAACTCTGATCGCCCCCAAATCTGGTGCAAAATGATGCAAACATATATCGGATACCTACCCGTAAAGCTCACCAACACGAGACAGACGTAGACTGTTACTATGATGGAATATTACTAAACCAATTTTTATTACGTATGTATTTCAAGGTATAATATATTATATGTTATCTCCTATTAACATTTAACAACTGTACTATCATACTATTTGTATGTAAATATTTTTTGTCATTCAATGGTTCGTATAAGCGGAAAAAGGGAGGGAGTTGTGGACCGTATTACCCCAGACAGGCGGCCGTCTTGCCCCGCGGATGGGGCAAGATGGTTTCTTGGGTACTATTTTTCTAATGCAACTCTGCTTTATTGTCTGTTTGCTGAAACTAGTTTTCCAATGGGTAACAAACATATTTGCCTCTGCTACGAACATATTACAGACATGTTAACATAGTTCAATGGTTTACAATTTGAAGGTTTTCCTACCGCGCTGCCCTGACACAGTTAATATTTATGCCAAGCCACCGGGAGAGAAATACGATCACCAGATTTTAAATTTTATATGGATTTCGCCCAACGAAGGCGATGCTACAACACTCGTTTCACCTCATAAACGTAGTTTATTCAATTAGTTAAATGTCTACGATATTTATTCGGGGTAACAATAACTCTCACCCAAAGGTACATATGCATGTTCAATATAGTAATATATTGAACGTTAACAATGATAGTCGATGAACGAAGCCAATATCCACGATCCACTGCATTACATGAATTTGTGCAGAAGATGACTTGCCCACCGTCAACAACATATTATCATTCTGGTTTTCATGACCTGTTCCGTCGAAGACTTTCATAGCATGACGAAGGAATATATTATGATCCTTTTTCTGTGTCTCCTGTTTGCAATGTAAATCCGTATTTATCTACACAATCACTCATCAGATATCGTGTTTTATTCTAGGAGACCGCTGGCTTACTGTGCACTACAACAACGAGCCGCTGCCTGATGAGTACGTCACTCGTCTCCAAGGCGCTCTCTCGATCGACACAAAGGAACCGCAACACACGTCATTAGTCTATGCCGCGATCACAGGAAAATGACGTAGAGCAGCAGGTGGCGCGTTGATATGTCACTAATCTCCAAACAAGTGACTTAGCTAATTGCAACAAATACACGCGCACAACATTAATTATTAGATTGCTATTAGCGGTACACTGCTTTATTTTATTTTAATACAAACATCTTGAACGCCTGATATATTTTATTTAGATAAAGTATGGACGCTCAATAGCTGATTTACTAAGGGCTATGCATACTTCGCTTTTATGAAATGTTATGCTATACTAGTATTTTATAACACAAGTAAAACCTGCTTTACCGGACACCTGTTTATAGCGGACACCGTTGAAAGTTCCGTGTGACTTGCTATTAATTTGCAAATATAGCGAATATGGAAAACGGACAAGTCAAGCTGGTCAACCGATGATACGTACATACATTTTGTATTTTTGACATCATCTGCATAATGTATTCAAGAAGTAAATTAATTTACTCCAAATAAGTGATTATGAGTACATTTATTGTCGAGCTACAACGATTATTGTTGTAAACCCACCGCCATAATGTGCGAGTAACGTTACACGATGTTGCGGTGCTGATAAAAAATGTGTATGCATACACTTGTGTATGTATATATAATATAAGATAAGATACGATACGATAAGATAAGATAATTCTGTATTGTCTCAACAATGAATTGAGAAATGTGTCTCGGATAAGAACAGAGATGACTGCAATATATACATAAAACCATTCTATAAAAGCGGCAGATAAGTAGACAGTGAAACATACTAAAAATAATAGTAATAATAATAAAAATAAATNTATGTATGTATGTATGTGTGTGTGTATATATATATATACACACACACATACATACATACATACATACATACACACATACCCACATACTTATATACATGCATACGTACATACGTGCATATATGCATACACACACACATACATACATACATTCATACATACACACATATACATACATACGTGCATACAAACATACATGCATGCATGCATGTATGTATATACTTACGTGCGTCAACAAAACGAATATAGCAACTGATAAAGACTGACCGCTATTGGATATAATAATAAAAAAATATACTGTCAAGCCGGATTTCTGCATAGCGATGTTAGTTCTCTACCATCCGCAAGGAGTTAGTTTTCTACAGATACGCTAGGTGTCAGCTCTACAAGATAAGATAATTATAATTGAATACTGGTATGGTTGGCGCGTGTTATAGGCGCTGACCCTCGCGTCGTTTTCATACTCATTGTCAAACTACAAATGGACCTCCCATTGACATTTGAGCCAGCAAACGACTTACTTCAGAGAGCCCAAGAGGCCACACGAGCATAATAATGGACACTTATTATAATACATTGTTTCTTACGAGAGATCAGTATGCTGTTGCCTTAAACTGTTTCAGAACAATTGCACGTATTTCGTCCCATATTTAAATAAACCGCTACAACTTACATAATGAAAGATTTGACAAATAATAATTGCTCTCCAGTGTATAAAGCGTTGTCCCTGGTAGAAATTTGTGCTGTCACCTGGTGTCCTATTGGAAATGTTTGGATCCGCCCAAGATCTCATGTCTCAAGTTTCTCGACACAACTTGCAGGTCTGTTCGTTCAATTATTGGTAGTCAAAAACGAAGCCTACCTCCGCATTGTAATTACACCTCCATTGACGAAAATATCTACCTTCGTCGGACGTAAGTAGATGTCTGCTGATTCGCTGCATACATGAAACCAACAAATACACTGACGAGGCGGTTATGTCCGTTTGTAATATACAGATAGATAGATATATAGCTTGGGTTGTAGAAATCTTCATAATAAATTAAAACATACTGCTAAGACAGCTTACTATGCTGAACTGTTTAACACATTTATGAACGATTCTAAGAACGCGTGGCAATTGCTTAGCGCTATGATAGGGAAACACAACGACAAGCCCTGTATTCCTGCCCTGTATTCCTACAAGTTTTATAAATAACAACGACTTCACTAATGATCCTGGTGAAATTTCGAATACATTTTGTAATTTCTTAACAGACGTTGGTCCTAATTATGATAATGTAATCCCTGCTCCAAAAAAACTGTTCACCAGATATCTACAGAACAGTCCTGCAAAAATGTAAAGAGATTTGTTTAATCCCACTGATGCAAACGAAATTAGGCAAATGATACGGCTCTTCAACCTAAAAAAAGTTCTGATCATGATAACCTCAGTCCCCGTTTTTTAAATCACCATGTGAACAAATACACCCTCCACCAATAGCTTTTTTGATAAATAAATCTTATGGACCTATGTCCTTGCTAACCACTATTTCAAAGATATTAGGAAAGCCAACTTTCACACACACAAAAATATTCAATTAGAATCAATACGGTGTCTGTGAGAAACACTCAACCACCAATGAGGCAACATCCCTTACTATTGATGTTATAAACGGTTTAGAAAAAAGACTCAGTCATCGGTGTTTTCCTTGAGCTAAGTAAAGCATTTGATACAATAGACCATCAGATCCTTTTGCATAAACTTGATTTCTATGGGGTAGGGGGTTCTCTGCTAAAATGGTTTAAAAGCTACCTCACAAATAGGAAGCAAAATGTTACTTGTAATAACAGTACTTCGCTTCCCCGTGATATTACGTATGGTGTCTTCTTTATTTTATATACAAACGATTTACCTTTATGTCTAAATAAGAGCAAATCTATGATATGTGTAGATGATCCCATTGTGTGCATGAAAGGACAACTAATTAATGATCTATACAAAGACATAAATACAGAACTCGCGGACTCGGTTAACTGGTCTCATGCAAATAAGCTATCTTTAAATGTATAGAAGGCAACATTTATGTTGTTTTCTACATCCCGTCCTGCCCAAAGGGAAGAAATAGTTTCAATGTTGTTTGATAAGATAAATAAACCCACACATTGTATTACATTTCTAGGCCTCAACATTGACGAAAGACTGGATTGGGAGGAACACACACACAGGTTATATACAATATATAAAGTGAACAAATTTTTCGAGTTGCCTCACTAAAATAATGTTCTACACTTTAGCTTATCCCTACTTAACATACGGAATTATTGTGAACTGAATGGGTGTATATCTTGCTTACCCTATAAGTCAGTAATAAAAAAAAATATTTTGTAACTTAACAATAAATGCAATTTTTCCCAAGAAAAATGTTTCTCTTTCAAAGTATCAACTCCTAAGACTAAGGCGACTAAAACCACTCACCATGAGCTACCAGTCTCCATACACACACGCGAGATGTGTCCGAATGACATTATTTGCCAGTAAAATATACGGACAGGTTTAATTGTATTTTGTATGAAATTGTATGAATGACGGCAACAAACAGTATCTTCCAATTGCATCCAATCTGCGGCTGCACTCGTTGACGGCAGTGTGATTCGTGTTGGTGTTTCTACAATCATAGCTTTGCGATGTGTTCGAAATTTCGGTGCTTCATTGACAGGCACATAGATATGAAAAAGCAAGTGTCTTAAACCGTCAGTGCATGCTCATTCTATCTCCGCCAAAGCAATCAAATTAGCCGTTTTTTTTTAACAAAACCGACAGTGGAACGCGTAGTCAATGCCATCATCTCATCGCGGCTTGACTACTGCAATACACTCTTATACGGCACGTCTGTTGTTAACATTGCTCGTCTGCAACGAATGCACAATTCGGCTGCCACATTGGTTCTGCGTCGTCCACGTAGCGACAGAGCCAGGCCCCCTGTTACAAGAACTTTCTCTCTCTCTCTCTCTCTCTCTCTCTCTCTCTCTCTCTCTCCCCTCTCTCTCTCTCTCTCTCTCTCTCTCTCTCTCTCACTCTTTCTCTCTTTCTTTCACACATGCACACGCACGCTCATGTACACACGGGGCGCACGCACGTCCGCACGCCTCTACATTAGTCAACAACCAAATACGCATATACAATTATACCTTCAACAGCTTCACAATAGCACCAACCCTAGATAGGAAGTGGCGGTTTTTTTTTAGTACGGCGGCCGACTATTGAAACCTGCATGTGCCTGTGTAGCGCGCATCTCAACCGCGCACATTCCAAATTCGAACCCACATAGACCGTGTAACATCCGTCTCAGTAGCCTTCAAAAGATCCCCGTCTCCGTGGAAGTCAAGCAACTACACAAAATGACTCAATGTGTTGTTTTTGCAGTTGAACGTACGTGTACGATAACAAGTCATGAATTTCAGTTTAATTTCTATTTGGCATAACCCCTTACACTATATAGTAGACACGACTCAAGTTTCATCCACGAAACATAAAAAGTGGCTGCGTGAGATGATATTATGTGGGCGACCCGAAAAAGTTTTACCTGGTTAAAAGTTCACATCTCGTTAATTTAGCCTTCTTAACTACCGATTTTTTGGACAGTATGTCTGCTGGTTGAATTCCCACCAACTACTGTCGATGGTGACTGCAAATGTGTGCTGTGTTTTCATAAAACGCACCTGTAACAACTTGCCCCTGGATACAACTATCTGCGGTTTCCCCATTGTACAATTACAAACATCCTGACTCAAATATAGGCACTTCACTACTGTCGTCGTCAGTATGTCAACCAAGAGGCCTATATATGCAAACGGGCGGTTTATACCCAAAGTGCAACTACGAAAAAAATCTCGCGTTCCGAAAGAGTTACATGTTCGGTTGGTGCGACTGGGCCTGTATATGTGTCATACCGCACATTTCATTTTCGACCGCACGTAAACCGAGACACGTCTGCCCGTTTAACGTCGTTCGACATTCGTCTCTAGTAGCGTTGAGAGAAGTCCCGTTTCCGCAGAAATCAAGCAACTTCAAAAAATGACTCAATCTTCTGTGGCATTTAGTATTCCTGAACTGATACAAAAGAAGCGAGATGGGGAGAGGCTGCCCGCCGAAACGATCCGTCTGTTCGTGTCTGGGGCAGTGAGCGGCGATATGCAGGACTGTCAGATCGGTGAGTCAGCGTCGAAACATTTATCTTTCAATTTCTGTTTGCCCCTTTCCCGATGTCGACGTGGAGCAACTACGAAGTGTCGGGATTCCGTGTTAGGGGAGGGTGTGGGTCGGTGAACACCCCTCATACAGGGGGTCCGGTAAACCCGTGATTTGTTTACATTTAAACGCTTAAAGATAACGTCTAGAATCTTACTGTAAAAAGTTATGTAAACGTTGGTAATATAATGCTGATTTATTAGTACACATATGTTATACAATATAACAAACACAATTAAACTATATTGAAGACTTGTTGCGACTAGAAGCCAAGCAACATTGGTAATGGTCCATTCAAATATTAAAAATAATAAAATAAAACATTACATGTATATCAAAATTCCCAAGTTGGGTAGATTAGGAAAAAATTCGTCATATGAATACAAAAAGCTAATTATTTATTTGCATAAGGCAATAGTTAGAGAATAATAGGAGACCAAATGTAAACTTTTACAATATTGCATCCTACGAAGGTGTAATGAGGGTAGAAGAACCGGAAAGCACGAAGTAGCATTAAGAACAATGTAGATTCGATATAAGGACGTATTTCGTTCTCACTGAAGACGACAAGTGAATGGAACAAAGTATCTACTGATTGTCTAAATGCTAATCGTGTGGATATGTTTAAAACATAATTGACAGAAACGTGATAAGGGCCGGCCACATAAAAACGACAAATTGTTGTACTTTCACTTGCCACCCAGAACTTGCTTCTTTTTGAATAACAATCTCGTTTATGTTGCTAAACCTTGAACTTCAGGAAAAGTAACACGACCGTTTGATAACCCGCACAGCATGTTGATATAAACATGGGTCAACATATGTGTTTGAATGACAAGGTTGTTGTTATCGGCATTAGGGAGAGCGAGGGCGTGCATAGGAGGGGCGGGAAGAACTAGCTACGTCATAATGCTGCTGGGATGTTTGAGAATTTAAAAGTGTCTATGCTACTCTTTTATTTTATTGCATGCAATTATTCATTAGGGTGGTTTGTGACGTCACAAACGCTCTAATACAAGACTCTAAACACAGACGTCATTGTTATGTTTGTGCAGCTATTGTAGCTATATCAAGACGCCGTGAAGCTGCTGATTGTAATGGACAATTGCGTGTTATTAGAAAGTACACGACACGACACGACAAACGATACAGTAATCGGGTGAAATTGAATGGTTCAGCGGTAGAATGTTCGCCTTTTCGATTCCCGTCTAATGTATCTTTTGAGTTGTAATTGTAAAGTCACACTTAGACATTCATTATCTTAGTTACATTCCGTGGTTGGACATATTGACGTACCCAGTCTCTGAAAAAAGTTGTAGCCATTGTGGCGAAAGCTGCTACGGTGGGGTAAGAAGCTCACCCACGGGGCAAGAATCCCACCCACGGGGCAAGAAGCCCCCTCTGGACGTTTGCCATATTATAATTTCTTTATTTAAATATCTGTTCATATGTTGCCGACAACAGTTGCATTTATATTAGCACTATAATCGCATTTCCCTATTTTATGCATTTATTTCTTTTGACTCAGTTTTCCGTGTCTATCGCACATAGTCCCACTTTGGTAAGGACAATTTGGGTAATTATGAAGCTCACATTTTAATGTGAATAGCTTACCCCGTGTTTTGTTTCTGCTGCAACCATAATCATATGGATATGATGATATGATTATGATGATATGCGGCTCCGTCTGGCTATCTCGAAATTCTTATTTTAGAGCCATATGGCTAGATGGAGGTGGTAGCAAATTCACGTATAGGGGCGTCTTACCCCACCTTACCCTGTTGACTTATTGCCACATGAAAACCACAGGGGTACCAAATATATATTTTTTTATTTGCCTTGGTATGTACCCCAGTAATTACCAAGCCAAAAAGAATTTCGAATGTTCCTGCAACACGTATTTGTAATATTAAGCAAGGATGTGTGTGTGTGTGTGTGTGTGTGTGTGTGTGTGTGTGTGTGTGTGTGTGTGTGTGTGTGTGTGTGTGTGTGTGTGTGTGTGTGTGTGTGTGTGTCTGTGTGTGTGTGTGTGTGTG
>SDWI01001109.1:39754-54124 GCA_009193005.1 Lamellibrachia luymesi | reverse complement strand
CGAAAGAATTAACATTAATTGCTAAGTGTAGTTGTGTAACTTACGAAATTGTGAATAACCTTATGTTTTAGCATAATATAATAGAGCTAACATTATGTAAACTTTTGCCAGATGATTTCAACGAAACTAAATAATTTATTTATATCAATTAATTAATAGGTCATTGTTGATACTACATAGGTTCGATTTTTCGAGAAATGAGTCCGAAAAAAGGCGAGCGAAAACAAGCAATTGAGGAAGACCCGTCAAGTAAAAATGCATTAAGATGGTGTTAGTTGGTAATTTCGTGCACATATACTCGGTTTCTACGGTAATTGTTCACATTTTGCATCACGAACAGGCGCGTCTAAGTGAAGGAATGGGAATCCGGACGACAGCTCTGCTGACCAACATGGACAACGTGATAGGGCGCACCGTGGGCAATGCCCTCGAAGTGGCCGAAGCCTTGGAGTGTCTTCGCGGGGTCGGACCAAACACCTTGAAGGAGTTGGTAACAGAGCTAGGTAAGCACACGCACGCACGCACACAAGCACGCACACACACGCACGCACACATTGGTNATATACTCGGTTTCTACGGTAATTGTTCACATTTTGCATCACGAACAGGCGCGTCTAAGTGAAGGAATGGGAATCCGGACGACAGCTCTGCTGACCAACATGGACAACGTGATAGGGCGCACCGTGGGCAATGCCCTCGAAGTGGCCGAAGCCTTGGAGTGTCTTCGCGGGGTCGGATCAAACACCTTGAAGGAGTTGGTAACATAGCTAGGTAAGCACACGCACGCACGCACACAAGCACGCACACACACGCACGTACACATTGGTCGGAAGTAAATGGTTGTTGGATTGTCATGTCATAGAAGATGGCGTTGGCTGTTATATGTTAATAACCTCTACAAAGGATAGCGAGCTGGAGACATGTAGACAAGGAAGGAATCTATGTATTAATATGCTTTCGAGGCACCCTGGCATTATCTCCTCCCTCCCAGGTCCAATCGCCTCTGATCTACAGGTTGGCGGTGTATTTTTTAAAAACCCACCAAGGTAGTTATTTGTAGTTATTTACTTACGTGTTTGCTGCACACCAGAGATGCTTTTCCATCTGTTGGGGAATAATGGAAACAGTTGGCGAATTAAATGATGAGCCACTCTCCAGAGGGCGCCACTTTGGCGTCTTTACCAGAAAATATCGGGTGTAGGCTAATAACAGCAATAATACTTACATATATGTGTGCCTAACTATTTATTTAACATCGATTACGTCTTTGTCACTAGGCGGTCATTTTCTGGTCAACGCTCAACAGGCGGCGGATGTAGAGGAAGGTAGAAAACGAATCGCTCACTCTCTAGACAACGGAGAAGCAATGAAGAAGTTCGCCGCCATGTTGACTGCCCAGGGCGTCACCCCTGACACGGTGGCTAAGTTGACAACGTCTCAGGAGGAGGCCATCGCTGTACTCCCCAGGGCTAACTTCACTCGACATCTGAACTGCGCGAAGACAGGTACACGTCCCAAGACTTATTTATTAGTAAAGTAGAAGAGCAACACGGACACGGGTCTAGTGAGTGTTGTACAGTCAACAACAGTGCCGGAGTAACAGTGGTGCAATTGGCACAAGTGGTACAAGTGATACCAGTGGTACCAGTTCTACAAGTGGTACAAGTGGTACCAGTGGTAACAGTTGTAGAAGTTGTACAAGTGATACAAGTGGTTCCAGTTGTACAAGTGATACCAGTGGTACAAGTGATACCCGTGGTACAAGTGATAACAGTGGTACCAGTTGTACAAGTGGTACCAGTTGTACAAATGGTACAAGTGACACCAGTGATACCAGTTGTATAAGTGGTAAAAGTGTTACCTGTGATATCAGTGATACCAGTTGTACAAGTGGTACAAGTAGTACCAGTTGTACAAGTGAAATAATGGTACCAGTTATACAAGTGGTAATGTTGTACCAGTGGTACAAGTGGTACAAGTGGTACAAATGGTACAAGTGGTACAAGTGGTACAAGTGATAACCAGTTGTACCCGTGGTATAAGTGATACAAGTGATACATATTGTACCAGTGGTACCTGTGGAACAATTGGTACAAGTTATTCCAGTGGTTCCTGTGGTACTAGTTGTACAAGTGGCACCACTGGTCCATTCGTACCGGCATCCAAAAAAGCCCCCACAAAATCAATCACAATCCATGAGATCAGCCGATTAGAATGTCTCTTCGCTTCCACTGAATCGGGTTCCGTGAAGTGTCACAATGGAAGACGGTATACAAGACGTTGATCAAGAGAAATTCAATACATATCAGCAAAGTCATTGCTGTAAGTCGGTGTCATCTCGTTCGTGTTGACCCGAGAGCACACACGTAGCTTTTAGTTTCAATGGACATTCCTCGTACGTTAAACGAAATTTGCGGATGAACTTTTTTTGCCAAGTTGAGCTTCTGAATACAGTTATAGCAAGGCATGTGCAACGTCAGTATTCAATTAAAACGACCATTTGATCCGTGAGTACACAACAGCTTAGGCTTCATTGTTTCACGTTTGAAAGACGTGCATATTAGGTTACATGCTATTATTTCGGGAATTATGACCCTGATGTAGTGTTTCGTTGACTCTTCACTTGGGCATATTTACCGCCAATTTATTCGATGCCAAATACTGTATAGATAACGAAGAATGTGTTATAGCACATTTTAAGGGCTAATGTAAAGCGATTTAGATTAGAAACGAAGCATCAGAGGAAGACATTGACAACTATGCACATATATTGCCCTGGTGTGTATCATACGTATTGTAGACATATATTAGGAAACAGGTTTTGTTAATTATTAGTCAGAGGGAGTATTTTAGAGTAAGTTAGTTTCGGATTCTGTCAGGGAATTCAGCGAGCGATAATAGGGTTGTTTACTATTCGAAAATTGAGATAGCATAGTGAATAGTTTACATTGGCTAATATATATATAAGATAAAGTGATCTATTTACTTAAATTACATACATAAGGTAATATCTGACATAGTGGTAGTAAACGTTTTCGGTAAAAAGGAATTAACAGCAGGATTTTAGCGTAAATTAGTACACACTGAATTCGTTGTTTTGTTACACAGTGTTCTCCGTATTCGCTAGGTGGCAGGGTTTTTTTTTTTCATGCGAGGTTAATAGAAGACACAGTTAGCAAGTATATTAGACTAAAGTGTTCTTTTGATCACAAAAACAGCCTTATTCAAGGCTAACGTAGCAAACTAATTAAAACTAAATTGTATGATGGCGCCGTGCAAACGGCAGTTAAAGGCCACAAGGCACTTAATTTGTGGCAGTTGCAGTAACTGGGTGGACTTCGTCAAGTCTGGGTGCGAGAAGTCCTGGGCTGAGGTCCAGGCAGATAGTTTTAGTTTTGAGTGTAGGGGATGTACGAAGATGAAGGAACTAGAGGTGGAGTTGGAAGAGCTGAGGCTGCTCGTTGTGGCAATGGTGGGAAGGGAACAGGGGGGTTGTGCCAGTAGTTCCGGTGGGGGAACAGTAGATGATAAAGTGGGGAAAGACACAAGAGATGCTAGGGAGAGCTCACCGCAGCCTGGGAGGAAGCTGAGAGGAGGGAAGGTGACAGGTCGTAGGGAGACAGGTCGTAAGGAGACGGGAAGGAAAGGAACGGGAGGGAAGACAACCGGAGCGAAGGAGAGGGGAGTAGGGGAGACAGGAGGGAAGGAGAAGGGAGTGGGGGAGACAGGAGGGAAGGAGAAGGGAGTGGGGGAGACGGGAGGGAAAACAACCGGAGTGAAGGAGAGGGAAGTGGGAGAGACAAGAGCAAAGGAGTGGGAAGTGGGGGAGACAGGAGCGAAGGAGACAGGAGGGAAGGGGTCAGGACAGAATGTGATGGAGGGGATCGAACGGAAGAGTTATTCTGCAGCAGTGATAGAGGGGGTGAGGAAGAGAGCGAGGGTGTTTGTGGGGGATTCGATAGTTAGGAAGACCGACAGAGTCTTAAACAAGGGAGATGATGTGGTGGTCTGCTTGCCTGGAGCCAAAATAGAGGCGATAACTGAGAGGGTAAAAAACATCGTAGGCTCGGGTAAGGGTGGATCTGTTTTAGTACACGTAGGGACAAATAACGTAGAGAGGGAGGGTACAACTGCCATAGTTAGGAAATATAGGCAGTTGGTCAGAACACTAAAACAGACGCGGGTTGAGCAGGTAATACTGTCAGGGATTTTACCTGTAATGGGCAGGAGGGGTCACAAATATCGAAATTGTCGGGGGATGGCAATTAACATGTTAGTCCAGAAGTTATGTAGGGAAGAGGAAGTTGGATTTGTGGATTTATGGGGAAGTTTTGTTGGGAGGGCTGATATGTACATGAAGGATGGGCTTCATTTAAGTGGAAAGGGGGCGGCAGTATTCGCGGACAAACTTTCAGCAGCAGTAGATAGTGACTTGGGTACAATGACAAATATTTTTGGAAGTAAACATTCTTTAAACTAGAAGTGCAGGGGGGTTACCTAGAGGTGTCTCAAGCAGAACAAGAGGCCACTAGCACAGATAAACCAATATCAAATCATCCGAAAAACATCTCTGAAAAAGGTTATAGATGCGTATGTTTAAATGCAAGGAGCATAGTAAATAAGAAAAACGAATTAAACATTATGGTAGAAGATATTGACCCTCACATAATTGGTATAACTGAATCATGGGCCAACATAGATATAACAGATGCTGAATTAGGACTGACAGGATATGTAATGTTTAGGAAAGATCGAATAGGAAGAAGGGGCGGGGGAGTTATTTTATATGTTAAAGAATCTATTCAGGCTTATGAAATAAAACTAGAAAGGGAAGCAGATTGCGATGAAGCTGTTTGGTGCAAAATTGTTTCAGGAAATTCAAAATTAACTATTGGATTAGTTTACCGAAGTCCAAACATAAACGAAGAGGACAACACAAAAATAAAAAACGCTATAAAGGAAGTTAGTAAAGGGGAATGTATCATAATGGGAGATTTTAACCATGGACACATACAATGGAATTCTCTAGAGAGCACAGGGATTGAGGACCAACAATTTCTATTTTTAATCCAGGATAGCTTTCTTACTCAGCACGTACTAGAACCAACCAGGGGAGAAAATGTATTAGATATAGTTTTGTCATCACAAAAAGAATTAGTGGACAATGTAAAAATATTTGAACCATTGGGTAATAGTGACCATAATCAAATACATTTTGACATCAATGTAAAATCAGAAAGTAAAAATAAGAAAACGTACAAGAGAAACTTCCACAAAGGTAACTACAAAGATATGAGAAAATACTTAGCAAAGCTAGATTGGAATAACATGCTGATGAATAAGACCGCAATTGAATGTTGGAATATTCTAAAATATGAAATTGAGAGTATCATCGATAAATTTGTTCCCTTCCAAAAACAAGGAAAACGGTGTAGAAAGAAACACTTGTCAAAAGAGGCTATTAGAAAAATAATGCTAAAACAAACTATGTGGAGGGTTTATAGGCGTACCAGAAAGGACGAAGACTATGCAAAATACAAAGAGGCACTTAATGCAGCTACAACTGAAATCAGACAATCTAAAAGAAGCTATGAGCAAAAACTAGCATGTAACATAAAAAATGACAGCAAGAGTTTTTATGCATATGTCAGGAGTAAACAAAACGTACAAGACAAGGTTGGACCTCTAGAAGACAGTGCTGGAAATATAATATCACAGGGGTTTTTAATGGCGGAAGACCTAAATGGTTACTTCAGTTCAGTGTTTACCAAAGAAGATATTAGTTCATTACCAGTTGCTGATGCTAAATTTCAGGGGGCTAAATCTGACTATTTAGGTCCGTTAGTTGTAACTCCAGAATTGGTAGCTAAGAAAATAAAGGCAATGAAGGATAACAAATCACCGGGAGTGGATGGGATTCCTCCAAAATTACTAATGGAAACAGTAGAACAAATCAGTATACCACTTGCAAGAGTATTCAACTTGTCATTAAAAGAGGGAGTTGTTCCGTTTGAATGGAAAGAAGCAAACATCATACCATTATTTAAAAAGGGTTCGAGAAATAAGTCAGAGAATTACAGACCAGTGAGTTTAACGTCAGTGATTTGTAAATTATTAGAAAGGTTAATTAAAGACCATATGGTGGACTTCCTCGTTAAGCATAAATTATTAAATTCATCTCAACATGGATTCCTTAAAGCGAGGTCATGCTTAACAAATATGTTATGTTTTTTGGAAGAAATCACTAAGTGGATAGACGTGGGATCGCCAGTAGATATTATCTACTTAGATTTTCAGAAAGCTTTTGACAAAGTGCCACATCAAAGATTACTACTTAAATTAAAAGCCCATGGTATCGGGGATAGCATAACTGACTGGATAGAACAATGGCTGACTGACAGAAGACAACGAGTTGTAGTAGATGGAGAAGTTTCAAATTGGAAATCGGTTTTGAGTGGGGTACCTCAAGGATCAGTATTAGGACCTATATTATTCTTAATTTATATCAATGACTTGGACGACAGTATAACAAGTAACGTACTGAAATTTGCGGATGACACAAAACTGTTTAGAAAGGTTAATACTGATGGTGATAAACAACATTTACAAAACGATCTAGACAGATTAGTGAAATGGTCTGAGAAATGGCAGATGTTGTTCAATTTTGGGAAATGTAAATGCCTACATACAGGACATGGGAACTTGAATGTAAACTATAAAATGGGAGATACTGTTCTGGGTACTACTGTAAAAGAAAAGGACTTAGGAGTTACAATAAGCGCTGATATGAAAGTTTCAGAGCAGTGTGGTATTGCAGCTTCAAAGGGTAATCAAATTCTTGGATTGATTAGAAGAAACATAACATACAAGGGAAAAAAGTTAATTATACCTCTTTATAAAGCAATAGTTAGACCTCATTTAGAATACTGTATACAAGCATGGAGACCATATCGTAAGAAGGATATAGATACGCTTGAACGCATACAAAGGAGAGCAACTAAAATGATTCCAGAACTGAGAGACCTTAGTTATGAAGAACGCCTGAAAGAATGTGGTTTAACAACTCTAGAGACAAGGAGGTTAAGAGGAGATCAGATTGAAGTTTTTAAGATATTGAATGGGTATGAAAATATTGATAGAAATATGTTTTTCTCACTCAAGAAGGATAGCAGAACTAGAGGACATGAGGTAAAATTAGTAAAGGATCAATGTAGATTGGACATCAGGAAGCACTCGTTCTCACAGAGGACAATAAATGAATGGAACAAATTGTCTACAGATTGTGTAACTGCTAGCAGCGTGAATATGTTTAAAAACAAGGTTGACACATATCTCAGGAGGGCGGGTTATAAGTAGATGAACATTGTTGGACTCTCGATAAGCCAATGGCTTCCTTGTCCACTTGCCATCTGGGCCTTTGGCTTGGATGGCAAATCTTGTTAAATCTTGTTAAATAATACCATATCGTTGTCAGCACACATGAGTATCTTATGCTACAGCGTTTGTAATTCTCTACATTTTACATTAATCATTCATTGTGTTTTGTCTGCAGTTAACAACTCACCGTTATCTTTACCCCTTGACCGGGACGGACGTATGGGTGCCATTTCCACATATTCTTCGCCAACTTTGTCTGTCTTCTGCTGTGCATAGTAGGGTCGGTAGACTTTGGTTGGTCCATTCCTGATCAATATCCAGCCAGTTTTTCCTCTATCGACCCCGAATTCTCTTGCGCAAAACAGTGCATTGCAATATGTTTTTGAAATAGTGCTGTGTCGGGTGATATGGCCAAACCAGGAGAGCTATCGTCGTGTCACCTTTGACAACAACGACTCTTACTTTCCAACAAAGTCCACTTGTTGTCTCACGTTTTCATTGCCAATTCGCACACGTGCAAATTAACATTTCATAACTATTCAACTGACGTGATCCACCCGTTGTCATACATAGAATGAGATATCCATTGCAGGCTACGTGACGGCCATAGATGCGAGCGTGTGCGCCCTCGTGTCTGCCAGATTCGGCGCCGGGCGGATGAAAGCCAGCGACGTCGTTGACCCTGCCGTCGGCCTGAAGCTGTACGTAGACGTCGGCTCGCACGTGCGTCAAGGTCAGCCACATTCGCTTCTCTTAGAATGCAACTTACCATGTCAACAGTGGAATGGCGTGTTGTGTGCGCGTCATCCACGGCTGTGAACCTCATTCTGAGTGCACGTGCATCTAACAAACAAGTCTGACGCACCAACGCACAAACACGCAAGCACGTGGCACTCGTTCTAACGTTCACTAACCTCAGAATCACGGTACAAGTTGGCGATATTTTAATACATGTAAATAGGGTAACACGAGGCAACACGGCGCGCTGAGGTAAGACGGCCCCCATCACGTACGCAAAATATAAAACTCTGAACGCCCCAAAATCTGGTGCAAAATTATGCAAACATATATCGGATACCTACCAGACGTAGACTGTTACTATGATGGAATATTACTAAACCAATTACTGTACTATCATACTATTTGTATGTACAATNCTCTGAACGCCCCAAAATCTGGTGCAAAATTATGCAAACATATATCGGATACCTACCAGACGTAGACTGTTACTATGATGGAATATTACTAAACCAATTTTTATTACGTATGTATTTCAAGGTATAATATATTATATGTTAAATCCTATTAAAATTTAACAACTGTACTATCATACTATTTGTATGTACAATTTTTTTTCATTCAATGATTCATATGAGCGGAAAACAGGGAAGGGAGTTGTGGACGGTATTGCCCCAGACAGGCGGCCTTCTTGCCCCGCGGATGGGGCTAGATGTTTTTTGGGTACTATTTTTCTAATGCAACTCTGCTTTATTGTCTGTTTGCTGAAATTAGTTTTCCAATGGGTAACAAACATATTTGCCTATGCTACGAACATATTACAGACATGTTAACATAGTTCAATGGCTTACCATTTGAACGTTTTCCTAACGCGCTGCCCCGACACAGTTAATATTTATGCCAAGCCACTGGGCGAGAAATACGATCACCATATTCTCAATTTTATATGGATTTCGCCCAATGAAGGCGATGCTACAACACTCGATTGACCTCGTAAACGTAGTTTATTCAATTAGTTAAATGTCTACGATATTTATTTGGGGTAACAATAACTCTCACCCAAAGGTACATATGCATGTTCAATATTGTAATATATTGACCGTTAACAATGATAGTCGATGAACGTAGCCAATATCCACGATCCGCTGCATTACCTGAATTTGAGCAGAAGATGACTTGCCCACCGTCAACTGTAGTGAACACACGCTGACAAGAATACAACTTTTATTCCGTCAGAGCACAATACGTGTTAGTCGATCACAGCCCCTCCAGCCCCCGTTATAGGGGAGTATAGCGTTCAGGATGCTTGACTAGGCGGCCGGATCTCGTCTCCACGTTTGTAGCTGGACGACCACGAGGAGCTCGTTTGGCAACCTCAACCGGTTTCACCGGGTCAAGGAATACAGGTTTGAGGCGATCGATGCTGACGTCTTATCACCGTGCGTCAACCAGTTTACGCCAGCGACCCGCCGTTTTGATCACATCCACGTGGACATCGTTGGCCCTCTTCCACCGTCACAGAATTATAGCTACCTGCTCACAGTGGTAGACAGATTCACCAGATGGCCTGAAGCAATACCACTGGTGAATGCACAGACCATCACGTGCGCGAAGGCTTTTGCATTCGTATGGTAGTGTGAGAGGCGGGCGGTGACTATCACGGCGGACGAACACGTAAGAACTGTTTGCGAGTGTAGCTGGCACTGACGACGGTCTTGTACAGTGTGGAACGGGAGGCCGCGGTGCTAGCCCGCGAACTGTCTCGCGGAGTCAAGGAAGGAATTGCGCTGCCTCCTGCGTTTCCTGACCACGTGGTAGGAAATCACCCGGAACGGTTAGTGGGGCTCCATATACCATCTCAGCTGAGGAACAATCTAGGTCTTCTTTGGGTACGGTGCGGATGCCAAGCAGAACCCATGGCAGTTCGTCAATCCAGTTGGGACCATTGAGGAGAGCTATCAAAGCGGACTTGAGATGACGATGAAAACGTTCCACCATTCCGTTAGACTAGGGATGGTACGCGGTTGTCCTGTGCAGACGGGTGCCGTGTAGTTGAGATAAAATCGCCACAATTCTGAAGTAAACTGTGACCCTCTGTCCGACGTCAGTTCTACCGGAACACCAAAACGGGCGATCCAGTGGAGTGCAAAAGCCTTCGCGCACGTGATAGTCTGTGCATCCACCAGTGGTATTGCTTCAGGCCATCTGGTGAATCTGTCTACCACTGTGAGCAGGTAGCGATAATTCTGTGACGGTGGAAGAGGGCCAACGATGTCCACGTGGAAGTAATCAAAACGGCGGGTCGCTGGCGTAAACTGGTCCAACGGGGCGGTGATATGCCGATGCACTTTAGCTGCTTGACAACGGAGACACGCTTTTGCCCAGATGCCGACTTGTTTTTGAAGACCTGGCCACACAAACTTAGCCGCGACCATCTTCTTCGTTGTCCGGATTGACGGGTGTGAGAGGCCGTGGACTGCATCGAAAACTGTGCGTTGCATTGTGTCGGGGACGAGAGGTCTGGGTCGTCCAGTGGAGATATCACAGCAGATCAATTCGCTATTGTTGCCGAGTGGAACGTCACGGATGACGAGGCTAGTGGTGGCTGTTCGGACGGAAGTGATACCTTCGTCTGTTCGCTGGGCTGCTGCCATGGCATTGTAGTCTACACCAGGATGGGGCGAGGTGATTGCAGAGATTTCACATCCGGATAACGTGTCTGCTACGGTGTTGTTCTTGCCCCCTATGTGGCGCACGTCTGTCGTGAATACCGAGATGTATGTCAAGTATCTCTGTTGCCTCGAGGACCACGGATCGCTGGTTTTGGAAATCGCAAAACTCAACGGTTTGTGGTCAGTGAAATGGACGAAGGAGCGCCCTTCCAGGAAGTAGCGAAAGTGTCGAATAGCCAGGTACGCGGCTAGAAGTTCACGATCGAACGCACTATACTTCTGTTCGGCAGCGCGAAGTTTGCGGCTAAAGAACGCCACTGGTTTCCAGGAGCCAAGGTTTTGCTCAAGAACGGCGCCGATTGCTGCTCCCGAGGCATCGACTGTGAGTGCGATGGGCTTGTCAGCATGTGGGTGTACGAGCATAGTGGCCTGTGCGAGGGCCTCCTTTGCGGTCGCGAATGCTTCCTCTAGGTCGTTTGACCACTCCAAGGTCACGGGCTTGCCTGCCATTGTATCATATATGGGACGCATTATGTGAGCTGCATTAGGGACGAAACGATGATAGAAATTCACTATCCTGGCAAACTGTTGGAGTCCTTTCACAGTTGTAGGACGTGTGAACATCCGGATGGCTTCTACCTTCGCAGGCAATGGAACAGCTCCTTGACTTGTGATCCGGTGGCCCAGGTAGTCGATGGTAGTTGTTCCAAATTAAACTAAACCATGGGAGGCCAGACGGTGGAAAACTGTTCGTAGGTGGTGTTTGTGTTGTTCTGCAGATGCACTGCTCACCAAAATGTAATCTCGGTAGACAAAACGAACTCGAGTCCGCTACAGACAGTGTCCATGAGGCGCTGAAATGCTTGCGCTGCGTTTTTGAGACCGAACGGTGTTCGTAGGAACTCAAACAGGCCGAAAGGCGTGATTACGGCAGTTTTGCTGATGTCATCTGTAGCTACCGGAATCTGATGGTAGCCACGTACCAGGTCGATCTTGGAGAACATGGTAGCGCCTGCAAGTTGTGAAGAGAAGTCCTGAATGTGTGGCACCGGATATCGGTCGGTTATTTTCACATCGTTGAGTCTTCGATAATCACCGCACGGCCGCCAACCACCGGAGTTTTTAGGCACCATGTGTAAGGGAGACGCCCACGGGCTATCTGATCGTCGTATGATCCCCATTTCTTCCATCGTTCTGAACTCCTCCTTAGCAACAGCAAGTTTATCTGGTGGTAGCCTGCGAGCTCTAGCGTGCACAGGCGGGCCGGTTGTAGGGATGAAATGTTCAACACCATGACGAACAGAAGGACTGGAAAATTCTGGACGAGTGATAGCATGGAACTCATCTAGTATCCGCTTGTATGTGTCGTCCGATGCGACGTGGTGCAGACACAGTGCCGGCTGGTTGGATTGCTTGAGAGTAGAACTCGTGAACGAAGTGGTGTTGACTAAACGTTGGCTTTGGAGATCAACTAACAATCCATGCGTCTGCAGGAAATCAGCTCCGAGAAGCGGTGTTTTTACCTCAGCAAGAATGAAGGGCCATGTGTAGTCCTGGTTCTCCAGACGTAGTTTCATCTTTCGTGTCCCGTAAGTTGCAATGTTTGACCCGTTAGCGGCGACAAGAGAGGGTGTGCGTGAGCCGCTGTCGATGTCTTGATGGGAGGCGGGGAAAACACTGACTGCTGCTCCCGTGTCAACCAAGAATCGTTTTGCAGAGTAACCGTCTACGAGGAACAGTAGGCTGTTAAGTTGGCCGGCCGCCAAAGCGACTAATGACGACCGGCCAGGTCGTTTCCCGCAAATGCACACGGGGTATTGCACTTTCTGGCCGCGTTGCCGTATCGCCGATGGTAGTAGCACACATCTTCCTCATGCGTCATGGGTTCGTTTGCTCTCGGTGTCGCGACGGGTGTTGTTCTTGTGTTTCGCGGTCGACGGGTGTCTGAGGAGAAAACAACAACCGGTTGTTCCCTAACTTACCAGATTTCGTCAGCAGTTTGGGCGAGAGTCCGTAGATCGTCAAAACTAGCCGTGGCTAGTTGCAGGCGGATGTCCTCTGGCATGCACTTTAGAAAAAATGCTCTCGAATAACATGCACGGCTTGTGTGAACCAAGCAAGGCGAGCATCTCGTCCATGAGTTCTGAAGGTCGCCTGTCACCCAGACTTTGTAGGCCTATATCTAGTAGTCTATCTGCACGCCGTCGCCTTGATAGTCCGAATATGTCGGTAAGCCTTCTCTTCAGATTCCCGTACTTATCATGCTGTACGTGCGAGTGCCGAGTGCGCCGAGTGCGTAATGGTTGAATAGTCACAGGTCGCACAGCTCATACACAATACGCGTTTAATGCCACGTTTGGTGAACTTACAATTTAGTTCGTGTGCGTATACACGTGTTGCATACCAAGATACTGTCTTGGTATCGTCAGGGTCACCAATGTAGTGAACACACGCTGACAAGAATACAACTTTTATTCCGTCAGAGTACAATACGTGTTAGTCGATCACACTAGTTCACACAACTCCGCCAGGGTGCGATCATCGTAACAGGTCAAGGCCACTGACTAAACCGCTACATGCCACACATTGTTGACTGTTGAAGTGATAAAAAATATGTATGTACAGTTATGGAATAGATTACGGATCGACAGTTGTTTGCTACGACGACGACCTATTGAAAGAATCGAAAATAATAACTTGGATCTGAGCAGAAATGGTTGACGTTCTTTTGCAAAAAAACCCACGTAGAGAGTGGACAAACAAAATAGGAGAAATAATAATATAAAAGCTTTAAACTGCGTTGGCTCGGGCAATTAGTGGAGCACCTTACAGATGGTGTGTGGGACCAGTTCCGCAACACAGAATCTCTCGGGGTTGCTTTAATGAACTACTCAAGGGAGATTTATACCGACGCGTAAGCCACTATAGTCTCCCACTCGACTACTGGTATAACCCTGTGTGTTGTAGTTCTCAACCCATTAAGTATAGGAATACCTTTTGCTTACATACCATGTCAGACACTGTAGGCGAATGTGTGGTGTGAACTCTTCAAATATGTTAAATTTAAATGTAGCTCAAAACAAACAAAGTCCCCTCAAAAGGCCCTCCCCACATACACAAAATCAATCACAATCCATCTGATTGGCCGCTAAATTTATTAGAGTCTCAATTCGTTTCCATTGAATCGGGCTCCTGGCTATATTATACAGTAACACCATCTAGCGTATTAGTTCTATGTTAATCTTGACACGTGGCGCCCCATACACTTAGTGCGTTATACAATGAATGTTTACGTACATCTTAAATCTAATTAAAGTCATTAAATTAATTTGGTGGAAAGTATTAGGATGTCACTCTGCTGTAATTCTTGGCTGTCATTGTACGCTGTATTTTTTATTGTTATTGTTTGCTGTATTTTCTTGTATGTATGTGTGTATGTATGTGTGTGTGTGTATGTGTGCGTGTGTGTGTATGTGTGCGTGTGTATGTATGTATGTGTGTGTGTGTGTGTGTGTGTGTGTGTGTGTGTGTGTGTGTGTGTGTGTGTGTGTGTGTGTGTGTGTGTGTGTGTATGTGTGTGTGT
>SDWI01001109.1:16703-35354 GCA_009193005.1 Lamellibrachia luymesi | reverse complement strand
GGACGGACGGACGGACGGACGGACGGACGGACGGACGGACGGACGGACGGACGGAGGTAGAGAGGAAGGAGAGGGAGAAGGAAGGAGAGAGACATCGCTTTCTAACTGACATCGGGAATGATTCTACAAGTGGGGATTTTTAGTAGGACACAAAACACCGACACCAACTTAAATTAACCAACAGTTCATTGGTGGAAACAACAACATGTGTATGTCGCGGGATAAATTGTACAGGCAAATGATCAGCACAACTGGCATCCGTTTCAGACTAAAACACAACTTCACAACAAGCGCCGCAACCTTACATCAACAAAGACACAGAGCAACCATGGTGGACACAAAAACAACCAGCGACACCAAGCGGACGTCCTTGAGCCCGACCCGGAAGCAGACGACACGAGACATGCCTCGTCTGACGAGCGGGCTTCAGTTGACGTACACGGGCGTCTACCGCATGAACCCAGCCGAACAACGCCGCAGTGTCGACCGACTGTCCCGCTACAACCGGGACCGTGTGCCGCCCGAGTCGGCCCGCGCGGTGGACAGCGTCCGACAGCGGTGGGGGCTGACACTGAGTTACCAATGGACGGCCGGTGGCAGCAGGCTTGACGGCTTCGTCTTTTGACGTGTGTCGCTGCTGTGAGATCTTACGTGAATCATGCGGAATTACGTAGAGCACTATTAATTAAATTCGAAGTACAATTAATAAAACCTTCTCGCAACTGTCCGTTAAATGTATCAGCAGGAGTCAAGACTCAAAGGAACACGCATGAGAGATTGTTATCTTGCAGTTAAATAGAATAAACATTTCAAGGCTGTGTACATTTTGTATGTAGATTTATCGATGTAGCAAACACACTGTATTAAAACATGTTACGTCCTGTCTCCAGGCACATTGTCATTCTTGTCAAGACTAAAACGTATCATTTGAGGCCATTGCCACTACCTAAGAATATTGTCTTACTTTTCATCTTGCCATCAGTATTTGCATAATGGTAACTCAAGTCAAGGTAATGCGCGCCTTTTAAATGTGGCACCTTTATCTTTGTATGTGTTCTTTGTTCTGTAAACGGCGTCTATAAACAGTATATGGATGTTTACCAATAAAGTATTATGCCGAATGCATGTCACCGTGTATTTTCCAGTTTACTACAGTTTTGTGTCAGACCTAACGATAAAACGCCAGTGTCATCAACGGAACCGTGAAACTTCGCAGTACACGCAGTACACGCAGTACACGCCAATGCTGAGCACGTCGCATAACACATCCGCGTTATGAATGAATGAGTCGGTGTGGCGAAGTTTTGTACGATGAGTGGCGGCATGACACGCCAGTGTGTTTTGTACGATGAGTGGCGGCATGACACGCCAGTGTGTTTTGTACGATGAGTGGCGGCATAACACGCGGCAGTGTGTTTTCTGTATACGTGGAAGACACTAACCCATCTTAACACAGCGGGCATTCGGATTAACATGATATAGAAACAGCATGGATTAGTATTATCCACCGAGTACGTATTCATAGCGAATTATCATTTGTGACACTAGGGAATATAATTATAAGCCTATGTCACCCAGGCGGCTTAGTCATGTCATTGTCTGACTATGTCGTTTCGTGTATCCAATGTGTCTTCCGCGATGTTGTCTTCTTTGTGGAGCTTTCAACGGATATTAAGAAGCAGATTGTCGTTATCCTCAAAAGGTATAATCCTATTCTGATCAGATTGATATCAACATTCGAACTATTTTTCTGACGTGTTGGACGACCCAATATCGAGGTTGTCAATGCTATGCTTAAATTACGGTTCGCATGTGTCGCAGTCAACAAATGTGCCCTGTTCCCTGTTCATAAAAAACTTTTCAGCGTACAAAAAATCCTCGTAAGGGGTACCGTCCCAACATCATTGGCACTTAATTCGTCTAGTATTACGACCTTCAAAGTAAAAACTAGATTTTGGCATTAATCTACACCGAGAATAGTTCTAAATACCACCGGTATTATTTAACAAACGACACAAAGCTTTTGTAGTGTCGGCATTATCTACCTGTGTAGTGTGGCCAGTTGTGACAACGGGAGGTAGCGTGGGGGTGACCCGTTGGGACAGCGGGAGGTAGAGTGGGGATGACCCGTTGTGACAGCGGGAGGTAGCGTGGAGGTGACTCGTTGTGACAGCGGGAGGTAACGTGGGGTGACCCGTCGTGACAGCGGGAGGTAGCGTGGAGGTGACTCGTTGTGACAGCGGGAGGTAGCGTGGGGAGGTGGCCTGTTTCATCGACAAGGTTTGTCGCGTGCACTTTGTAGCAAGCATACTTTAATCAAACTTATCAGCCAACAGTGAGTATATTGCATTACAATCTGTTCACGCAGCCGTAATCCATGATGGTTAATGTCTCACGCGCTCGCACCTACACTTGCAGATACTGTATATACATACCTATATACTAACATGCCTACATACTTGCATACTTACGTACATACATACCTACATAATACCTGCATGTTTATCTGCATATGTGCCTGCATACGGGCGCACGCACGCACGCACGCACATAGGTTCATACGTACATACATAGATACACACACGGCACAAACACACACACGCACACACACACACACACACACACACACACACACACACACACACACACACACACACACACACACACACACACACACACACACACACACACATACTCGCGCGCGCACATAAAATACACGTACACACACGCACGCACCCACGCACGCACCAATAATTTCGTCTGCATGAATTGCTACGATCTATCCCAATGCGGCCTAAGCAGAGGTTGGATATATGACATCGCCAATGCGGTTACTTACGTTAACAGCCCATTGATACATACATTGATATCCTATACATTGTTGAAACACCATATATATTTTTTATACTTCAGCTTGCAACATGTTTGAGAATAATAACAATCATAGATAACTAGGACATATCACGAATAACATCCTTCGCATTCAATACATAGAGCAATGCTTTTTGGCTTCTGATATTTTGATTATTTTCTAAATACTGTTAAAAACATTGCATTCGGCTGCTCATCAAAAAATAGCTTGCTTTAACAGTATTCTACTCAAATTGACGTTAGAAGGCAGCACTACTTGACTATGCTACATCTAAGACACCCAGCGAATCAGCAAGGCCCGTTTCAATTCAGCAAGACACCATTACACAACTCCACTCCACTAACCTTAGGTAATTGATAAAACGAAAACACCCGTTTGGTACGGGGAAATCCAGTGTCGAACAGCGTTGGTTGCGATGCGGTTTGAGGAACTGTGAAGTTGTTCTTCGTCAGACAGGAACTCTGGCAAGCACCCAAATGTAAATAGGTGCACTTTCGTCAAACTATTGTCTCCCCCCGTAGGGTCTGCTGCTCCACGCTACGCGGGAAAACAATAGTTTGACGAAAGTGTCAGGCGACAGCCAACCAACAGTGAAGTTGTCCACTTGCCATGTGGGCATTTGGCCTTGGATGGCAATCTAGTTAAATCAGGTAAAATGTTGTCTTGCGCAGTGGAAGGCTGCAGCTATAAGTTTGACTTGGCGGCCATCTTGGCCTTCATGGCGCGTCGTATCGCTTTGCCCGTGACCGTGCGCGGCACGCTCGACACGAAGTGGGCGCCGCCTCGAAGCTGCTTGAACGCCGCCACCTTTTCTGGAGCGAGGAAATGGCGACAAACGAAGTAAGAGACAGCGCAAACAAGTATTGGTAGCTCAGAATGGGATCGGGTTATTCGACAATAAAATGTAGTATATTTTACAATGAAACGTATTGTCGTTAAGGCGGGTTTTTACTTGAATTCATCTTCTGTTTATATTATAGTTTCTAGTTTCTTGTGTTTCCGTGCATTTTAAAAATTTTACTATGGTTGTTTGAAATATGCTGTTTGGATGACACCCCTTATGTCACCATGAATGACACCATATATCTCACATGTGACACCCTAGATGACACAGTGGATGACACTGCAGATGACACCCCGGATGACACGCCGGATGACACACAATATGACACACAACTTGATACCCGAACCATGGATAAATCGAACCATGGATGACACCCCATGTGACACTGTGGATGGCGCATCAGATGGTACACAAGATCACAAGATGACACTGCGGATGATACCCCGGAAGACACCCCACGTGACAACCAAGATGACGGTGAGGCAGGCTGAACACCTCTCCCACAAGCACCACGTGATATGTCAACAGCACAGAATCACACGACGAACAACACTGCGGATGATTTTGGATGACATTTCGGAAGACACCCCACATGAATGACATCCCAGATAGCACACTAGCCGACATTGAATGACATGTCTATATATATGACTAGAAAGGAAGAAACCGAAATAGCTACTTGGTGAGAAGAATTGAAAAGTGAAAGGTGGAGGAGCTGAGGGAGGAAGTTGGTGTGAAAGAGTCTCAGGAGGAACCTGGCGAGGAGCCAGTTAAAGTGGGCTGGACGCGTGGAAAGAATGGAAGGGGAACGGTTGACGAAGAGAGTGGATGCGCTCAGACTGGAGATTAGAAGGAAGACCGATAATGAGATGGGAGGACTGTATGAAGAGACATTTGGCGGAAGTGGGAGGGGAGTTGAGAACGAGAGCAAGGGTTAGGAAGGAGTGGAGACGGGTGGTGGTGACGGTGACGGAAGAAGAAGGAACACAAAAGTCGACGACCAGTATCGGTGCTAGCCGCACCCCGGACTTCAGAGATAAAGAGGAGAGCAACATTACACACCACGTGACACACTGGACGAGAGGATGACACGCTATGTGATGAACACAACTGGTCGAACCTTTGACGTAGTCTTGGATGTCCTTCTCCGTCACCGAGGCTCCGGGCGAGCGGACCACGAGCGCTGTCGGTAACTCGCCGGCCAACGGGTGGGGCAGACCGAACACTCCGGCGTCGACCACGGCCGGATGTGTCAGCAGCACCGCCTCCAGCTCGGAGGGCGCCACCTGAAACAACGCCACCGACGACGTCGAGTAAGTAAGCTATGACGAATGTTACTGAGACAATTACATAAATGTAGGGGTCAGACCACATTTATGCTTCTGGAATTAGTAGTGCTAAAAATACGTAGTTTACCCAATTTCGGTGATTTTACTTGCAAATAAGTAACCTTATTCAGCCAGCAATGTTGGAAATTTCGAAATGTCTCACCTTTGACAGTGAGATGTTGCAGTATAAAGCGGATTCGAAGGCGCATAGGTCTTTTGGTGGTGACATTCCCGAAACGCCGGTAGGCGTATTAATATTTGGCAAAAACTGCAAATTTTGAGGGTATGCGCGTTTGCGACATGATTGAAAGAGCTGGAAGTATGTCATTTGGAAAAAACTTGTCACGCATTAATGCACCGCGCTTTCCGTGGAGAGGGAAGTAGTGCGGGACTGTACTGCGAGTAGTGCGGGACTTTACTGCAGGACTGTGCTGCAAGTGATGCGGGACTGTACTGCGAATAATGCGGGACTGTACTGCGTGTAGTGCGGGACTGTACTGCGTGTAGTGCGGGACTGTACTGCGAATAGTGCGGGACTGTACAGCAGGACTGTGCTGCAAATAGTGCGAGACTGTACTGCGATAGTGCGGGACTGTACTGCAGGACTGTGCTGCAAGTAGTGCGAGACTGTACTGCGAGTAGTGCGGGACTGTACTGCAGGACTGTGCTGCAAATAGTGCGGGACTGTACTGTGAGTAGCGCGGTACTGTACTGTGAGTAGTGGGGGACTGTACTGTGAGTAGTGCGGAACTGTACTGCGAGTAGTGCGGGACGGTACGGCGAGTAGTGCGGGACTGTACTGCGAGTAGTGCGGGACTGTACTGCCAGTAGTGCGGGACTGTACTGCGAGTAGTGCGGGACTGTACTGTGAGTAGTGCGGGACTGTACTGCGAGTAGTGCGGGACTGTACTGCGAGTAGTGCGGGACTGTACTGCCAGTAGTGCGGGACTGTACTGCGGAACTGTGCTACAAGTACCGCAGGAGAAACAACAGCGATACCGTATCTATGATCTCGCAAGGGGGGGGCAAGGCCAGTCACCCATTAGCGGCGCAAAAAATACGGAAAAAATGCCACCCCCTAAATACGCCACTGAACAACACCATAACAAACAAAACAACAACATATACAACATCGACTACTACACGAAATTAGCTTTTACAACGAAAGAAACAAACTGTTAAATCTGAAGGTGGTAAACGACGAAAAATTAATCAGCAAAAATGCTGACTCATTCCTGACAATTATATATTTAAAGACACAAAGACAATTACGACAACAATGTTGTCAGTTTCACGGAAACATTTTGTAAAAACGACAACACAATGACATATATGGAAGCGAATGTATGACAACGGCAACAGTAACGAAATTGACAATTAAACTCGCCTGATAAGAGTTGTATTTGATGAGTTCCTTCAGCCGGTCGACTACGAAGAAGTATCCATCTTGGTTGTAATAGCCGATGTCACCTGAGGGAGAATACGCCACAGAGAGTAAACATAGTATGTGTCGTCAAGTATGTTATGATCACGGTAGGTCACTTTTCACGATTAATAGACAGTTTCAGCCATAAGTGTTTTGTTCCCAACGTATCTCAATACTTAGCGTATAGCTTAACTTATAAGTAGCCGTAATGCAGTTTCAGCTATACGTTTAACTTGCCCATTAAGCGCTACCGTGAGAGGATGTGGCAGGACGTGGGAAGTGAGGGGTTGGTCCTAACAATTAGTGGGAGGTAGAAAGTTGGCCTCAAAAATAGGCGGGATGAGGTATTGGTGGGAGGTGGACTCTCAAAATTGGTGGGAGGTGTGAGGTTGGCCCCCAAAACTGGTGGGACTGAAGTTGAAACCCCTGCCACACAAACCCCTATAGTGTATTTATTGACCTTCAACCATTCAATGCCCCAGTGATTTTCTACCAGCGGGTGTCGACTCGTTCTTAAACGTACGAACTAGAGTAAATTACTGCAAAGTTGTAACTGTTCTTAGATAACAAGCTGTTGTTTGATAACAAGTTGTAACTGTTCTTAGATAACAAGTTGTTGTTAGATAACAAGTTGTAACTGTTCTTAGATAACAAGACTACATCGCATGTAAAACGTAAGCAAATCTTTTTTGAAATAACGTCTAAAAACTGATAAAGTAATGTATTCAATAATGAAGGCGATTCTATCCGTATTTACTTATTCGTATCTCGGCGCGAAACTTATGGAGAACATGTGACCGGCAAATTCAGCTGACGTCAGTGCCTATAAGTTACGGAACTAGCGATACGTAGAGCGAAACACTTATAGATGAAACTGTCCAACATAGTAGCATTCCGTGTTGATGCGCTTGTGAGCCACGACCCTCTCGCCCACAACCTTGGTTTGTTGGGGTGTCGGTGGTTAGAAAGCTATGACGGGTCCGACAGGAGGGGGAGAAACCTGGGCAACCGTCCGTTAAGGGACCTGTTGGATAGTGTTGGCAGGGCCCTGTATCTGTGAGACAAAAGTATGATGTGACATTCACATATTAGCGATTACGTGTGCTAACTGCAGGCTCTGGGTAAAAAGTAAGACGACAAATATATTCAAAGTTTGGAACCTGCCGCATTTCGCCTACAGTAGTGGGCATAAGGTTAGGGACACCAGCTCAAGACAGTCTTTTTCTGTGTTAGTTCGTCAAAACAAAATGTCCGCTCCATTTTCCCCTACTATAGTTCAATGGTCCAGACTTTTGTTTCATTTCTGTTTTTACAGAGCATGCATGGGGCAAAGCAGCTTTCACCAGCCTAAATGTGTCGCTATCACTGCACTTACAAATGAGGGATTGTCAATCTGAGAGATCACCAAACGCGGATAAGCGAGCAAATCGGCGGTCGGTTGTGCCGTGAAAAGGCTGCTGAAGGAATTTCAACAACTTACACAAAATGTGGTGTGCGTGCGTGCGTGTGTACACGCCTACACAATCTATGACTATCTTTGTTGATGCGAGCGTTCGGATATGCACAGCACGGACACATGTGAGCGAACATGTGATGCCGTTACCTGTGTGTAGCCAGCCGTCCGAATCGATCATCTCCCGTGTCGCTTTGTCATTCTTTAGGTAACCTTTCATGATCTGAGGTCCCCGGGCCACGATCTCGCCGCGTGTGTCGTGGGCGACAGGCTGGCCCGTCTTTAGATCAATCACCTTCGTGCGCAGACATCAATGTCAGGTTTGGCAATGTTTGACATGATCGAGATTTAGGTGGCAGCGATCTATGGATCTTGCCGTCGGTTGAATATTATTCATAAAAGTACGTTGTTATAAAGTGCGGTATCCAGTCACTGGGACTGCTCAAAGCGTTTTACACATCAACCCTTGGAAGACCTGTTATCCTATGATGGCCGAGAAGGGTCATCGTTGTTGTATTGAATTTAGCAACGCGATGGTGCGGTGCGATTGAGCGGCGCGATGGCGCGATGCGATAGCGTCATCGTTCCCAAATCGATAGCGCGATGACGCGATGGTGCGAAGCGGTGGCTCAATGCGATGGAGCAATGGCACGATGCACTGGAGTAATGGAATAGTGCAATCGCACCATCGCATCATCGCTCCATCCCATTGACCTTCACGTCATTACTTCATCGCGTTGCGAAATTCATCAGATACCAGCGATGAACGTTTTCGGCCATGACAATTCGAGACGCACTAGATTTAACAAGACTTAATAAGACTGACATCCAAGGAAAAGAACCAGATGGTAAGTGGCCAAGGAAGCCATTGACTTATCCAGAGTCCAAAAAATCTTTGTCAATTTTGTTTTAAACATATTCACGTTGCTAACGGTAGCATAATATGTTGATAATTTGTTCAATTCATTTAATGTCTTCTGTGGGAATTATTACTTCCTGATATCCAATCTACACTGTTCCTTCACTAACGCAACTTCATGTCATCTAATTCTTCTATCTTTCTTAAGTGCGATGCATATTTCTATCAATATTTTCATACCCATTCAATATATTAAACCCTTCAATTTGATCTGACAATGACCTCCTTGTATCTAGGGTCGTCAACCCACAATGACGCTATCCTGCAACTGACCTTAATCTGCGTGCCGGGAAGGGGCTGACCGACGGTGGCTGGCGGCAGTGTGACGCCGCTGTCGGCATTGGGGGTCAGCGTGAGAACGGCACACGTCTCCGTCAGTCCGTAGCCTGCAACAACAGACGGCCTTCGTCCGGGTCTTGCGACATCAACTAGAGGTACACCGGGCACACGCGGTGACAGCACACCGGGTCTGAGCGATACAAAAATTTTAACAAGGTTTAAGCAGATTTAACAAGATTATACAACATTTAACAATATTTACCTTTTATCAAGATTTAACACATTCAACAAGACTTAACACGATTAAAAAATAATAAGATTTAAAAAATATTTTTTTAGAAAGAGTTAACAACAGTTTTTTAAAGATTTAAGAAGACTTAGCAATATTTAACCAGACTTAACAAGATATTAAAAATATTTAAAAAGCAATCCAAAGCAAACATACAGATGGCAAGTGGATAAGAAGCAATTGGCTTATCAATAGTCCAACAATTGTTTATTTATGTGTAAACTGCCTTTTTGAGATATTTGTCAATTTTGTTTTAAACGTATTCACTGTGTTATTATCTACACAATATGTAGATAATTTGTTCAATTAATTTATTGTCCACTGTGAGAGGGAGTACTGTGTTACATCCATTCTACACTGATCATTCACCAATGTTTCTTTGATTCCTCTACTTATTCTATCTTTCTTAAATAAAGCAGAAAAAATAAATCTATCAATATTGTCATACCCGTTAAATAATTACCCATACACAACGGGCAATTTTATCCAGAAAAGTGTCATAATAGGGGGATATAAAAATGTCCTCATAGGGACATGATTTTTTCAAGAAAGACGCAAGAAAGAAAGAATACAGGAATTAGCAATTATTACTCACCTTGTCCTATGCAGAGTCCGGATCCTATCCTTTGTTTGATCTCTTATAAACCACTGACACGCTAACCTCAGCAGCGGATCCATGGGTTTTAGGGATCTCAAGACGGCCAGGGATTTGCCGTGGCAAATATTACAGTAAAGGACATCGTATTGAGGCGTACATCGGAACTAGTGTCAATGTAAAGACTGAAGCATTAATAGTCAGCTAATATTAACTCACCTGTAAGTAGACCCACCCCCCATTCGTAAGTAGAACGACATATGACAACGACTGACTGACACCCCCCCCCGCCAACACGCCTAGATCCGGCCCTGCACCTTGCCCAACGTAGAGTCCGGATCCTATCCTTCGTTTCATCTCTTCCTCTACGTCTGAGCTGAGAGGCGCCGAGCCGCAGCTGATGTACCGTACACTGGACAGGTCGTAGCGGTCAACGAGTGGACTCTTAGCCAGCAGGACAGCGATGGACGGCACCAATATCAACGTCTTGATCTGACCAAGGGAAATCAAAGGTCGTATCTAACGCATTACAGTGATGCCAGACCATCAATGACTGCAATACTAGAAGGGGGGAGGGTCACAAGAAATGGCAGGTGGGAGGTTGACCCTAAACATTGGTGGGAGGTGGGAAGTTGGCCTAAACAATGATGGGAGGTGGCGTTGGTGGGAGGTGGAATCTCAAAAATTGTGGAGATGGGAGGTTGGCCCCGCAAATATGTAGGGGTTGGGAGGTTGGCCCCCAAAACAGATGGGAGATGGGAGGTTAAGGTTCCTGCCACCCCTCACTATTGAAATGTCGGGTGTTATGCCACATGCCACAGGTGTTGAGGCGTTAACGCACCAGCTTCAGTCTGCTTAGCTGCAACCGTTTTAATAGCTTACGGTGTACTGTCATGTGGCCAAAAAAATTCTAAAAACACTAATTACTAACAGCATATTGCTTATTCAACAACAATAACGGCAAAAGCAACGGCGAGAAATAACTACCAACATCCAATTTGACCAATATTCGCCAGAGCGCACCACATGTACGTCCCGATTAGGACAGTTGGCATTGGTAACGTAGTCCGACACGACAACCACACGACTGACTATTAATAACAACACGACTGCAAACAATTGTTGCACATATAATACGCAGTTGTCAGGCTATATTTTGGTTGTAAAAGCATATAATAAATTAAACTTAAAAGGCAATTAAATCGAGCAACATCGGTGAACCATCACCTTGTATTTGGAGACGACGTCGAGATAGACATCAAGCTGAAACCGCGGCAGTAGAAGGACGGTCCTGCCCAGTTGGAGCGCCCCCACCACAAGCTGCAGACCGAAGACGTGGGAGAGCGGCTGGAAGATGACCGTGTGCTCGGTGGTCTGTATGTTCAGTGCTGGATGACTGCGGGGAACAGACAGGGGCGATCTCTAATAGATTTGATTGGCAAAGGTGTCAACATCTGCTCATAGAAAAGCGGGACAGTGTTGTTTCACGAGTCGCCATTTTGAAGTGTCGTTCTCGTTCGCGGTGAATGCACGCGAAAATATGAAATCACCAGAGAAATTAAATGTGCATAGATTAGCCTTATGTGCAACAAATAAATCGATTCTATCGTGAATTTTTTTGTTTTTGAAAATAAAGAAATTACATTTCGTCCAAAAAAGCGGGAGAGCGGGACGAAAGGATAAAAGCGGTTATTCCTACCCAAAAACGGTAATGTTGACACCCATGGACTTGTGATCACGTGTTTTGCATTGAATGTTTGAATATGCATTATGTTACAAAAAACTTGTGTGTCAACTGTGACGTGCATATGAATGTGCGTCATCCGTCATGGCGGCCTCATTAGTGCTTAAGGCCGGTTTACAAAAGCGATTTATGTCCGATTTGTCGGCCGATACAATGTCATGCGATATCGCTGTGCAACAATCGGTCATGTAAACGCCATCGCCAGACCGATTAGCTAGGCCATTCTGTGGCTTCAATTAAGTCGCTGGAATTGGGGCTGGGTCCAAATCGACCAACAGGCGGTCACGATTTTGAAGCAGTTGCTTATCACCAACCACCGCAAGTTCACCCGTCGTGATCTTTCATCAGAGCTCAAGTCGGGAGTGGCGCGAGTCACTTGGTCGCAAACGTGTGTCTAGACACGTCGCTCGTCTAAACATCACACATAATTTAACTGTCGCCCCACCAACTCGGACACAAATCGCTCATGTAAACCAGACTTTACTCGCAATTTCAACCAAAGCCCGGGGCACACAAAGCCAGTCGAAGAGATACAGTTGCTGGCTCTGCTGTCATCTCGTCCTCGTGGGTCTCATAATATCACGGTCAACACACATCCAAGCCCACGGCCACCGAAATGTCAATGGCAAAATAGGGGAACGGAGGGTAAAGTTGGCTCCTTAAGCGAAGATTTACCTACACAGTTATTTTATGTTGTATTACCCCGTTCATTATATTGACTACGTGTATACACAATCACGATACTCTATCTTCGTAAGTACTATAAACAATGCCAAAAGTAGCATGCACGTTTTAATTTTAAGCAAAATCATTATCCAGTATATTTAACATTAACAACATTAATACTGCGCTATCTAACTGTCTTAAGCTGTAAAACGTTATATGATGTTTAAATATCCATTTATTTTGCTTACGAGTATTTCTAACAACAACCGAACTAGTTCAATACTCACCACTGAGTGGAGCTGCAGTCGAGCTAATGGCATAATGAAAGTACGTATGTAAGCTATGTGCATCGTTTAATTATCGATGTTTTGTAAGGTATAATGTAATTATAATGATGACTAAATGCATAAAATGTCGGCGATCACAACACGCGATAAGAATATACTAACCCTAAGAGAAGCATGATTGAAACGAAGTTGTAGTGAGTCAGTTGCACCCCCTTAGCCGAACCCGTTGTTCCGCTCGAGAAGAGAATGATAGCTGTGTCCGTTCGCGGGTCTACTGCAGAGCGCTCGTCGTCTTCAACGGGCGGATGACCAGAAGTGGTCCTTGTTAATGTGGCAAACGATTCACATCCGGGACTTTCGTCCGTCGCATAGATTTCCTACATGGAGGGAAGCGACTGTGGTGGTAATTGTGGTGAGGTCATGAGAATAATAACGAATACTTACAGGGAAACAAAAGAGTTAATCAAAATTAATGTTCGGTCGAAAGCACTTAATGCGTTTTAACGCAACACAGACGAAGTCGGTTTCCAAGAACTGCCATGCGGGTATTGGTCGTTCTAGTCAACATGTCAGCCGTCAGGAAAACGGAGATTTGACCAGAATATCCCACTTTTAGAAACAATTCTGAGAAAACCACTAGTGTGTTATTCTTTATTGTATTTGCAAATGGCCAGTTTTTATTAACTCTTACGTGCATTGCCCCAAAACCACGACTTCTGTTTCTCTTTAAGCTGACGTTCCACGACATATATACTTACTTAGACCGAATTTAAACGATTGATTTAGCATCATTCATTCGCCAATTCTCGTTTTCTTTTTATGTTACACAAAAAACGATAGCTATACCGGTGTAGCAGTATATCTCCCCCCGGATAGCTTCCCCCGGGGGGGAAAATGCCCCAGGATATCTTCCCACCCCTGGATATCTTACCCCCATCCCAATACCCAAGTTGTCTTGACTCCAAACTATTTACCCCCACAACTAAAATCAAGAACATGGTGCTAATAAATCAATATTTATTATAAATTTTATCATGTAATGACTTACAATTATAATGACTTACAATGAGTTTACGTGCGACAAATCACAAAATCAGTCTTTCATCACTCACACTTATCACAACAAAATCTCATGCAAAATCATTCACCAACTTGAATACATTAATACATTAAGTATCTACTCTTATCACACAAATTGCACGTCCACAAAAATAAAATAAAAATATTACATCAAGTGTCTACAGCCCATATTGTTTCATGGTAATTAAAATCTTGTAGACACCTTTCTTAAATAGGCGACTGGACATTTTGAAAGGCTTGGATCAAACAATTATTTTTTTCTGTGAAGTGGGTGAAAGGATTTAGTTATTGTGTATTGTGTGTGGTTTCCCAACACAATATATCAAAAGTTAATTAACTATACTGCGAGGACACATTGGCAACGTGCCTAAGCCAATAAACAAAGGCGGGTCCTTGAAACTTGTATTGACAACAACGGAGGATTAAACACCTCAGCCATGATTAATTCAGTGCCTTGAGAAAGAGCTGTGTGTTTTGTTGTTGAGGTGGTCGACCATGATTAACTCAGTGTCTTGAGAAAGAGCTGTGTGTTTTGTTGTTGAGGTGGCTGATCATGATTAACTCAGTGCCTCGATGAGAGAGTTATCATGAATAACTCAGTGCCTTGAGAAAGAACTGAGTGTTTTGTTGTTGAGGTGGCCGATCATGATTAACTCAGTGCCTCGATGAGAGACTTATCATGATTAACTCAGGAATCACTTCATATCATTCATTCATTCATAAATTTATAACGTAATAAATATCAACACACACACTTTTCTTGCAGAATAACATATAGTAGATATTATTCTGACTCATATTTGCTAATTATGAACTTTCTTGCACATTCATAACGGGGGGTTAAGATATCCAGGGTGGGGAGATATACCCTAGGGTATCTCCCCCCCTAGGGGAAAGATGTCCAGGGGGAGATACCCTGCCACACAGGTACTGCAATAATCTTACGTGAACCAATGATATCACTAGGCCGCTAGAACATCAGTATTCTTAGAGTCATAGAACAAGAACGTCATTAGACCCATGGAACTACTGATTTTGTAGGCAATAATATGATATCCAAGAATAACCTCCAGATATGTCAGATGCCTACCTTGACTTGCGTGCCACGTGCGGCTTGGAGGGCGGTCGGAGCGAGACTGGAAGTCGTGAAGAGGAACTCGGCGTCACACATCCGGAGTTGGTGGTGCACCTCGTCTGCAAACAGAACATGGAACAAAGTGGACGGCCTTTACCAAATGGACGGCTATTGCAAAATGGACGGCTATTACAAAATGGACGACCGTTACATAGTGGACGGCAGGCCAAAACAAAGTGGACAGCCATTAAAACGGGGATGGCTGCTACCAAGTAGACGGCCTCTACAAAGTGGACAGCCGTTACCAAGTGGACGAACGAGCGTTACAAAGTGGACGGCCTTTACAAAGTGACGACCGTTACCAAGTGGACGCCCGAGCGTTACACAGTGGATGACCTTTACAAAGTAGACGACCGTTATGAAGATGACAGCCTACCATTACAAACTGGACGGCCTTTGTCAAATGGACGGTTGTTACAAGATGGACGATCGTTACAAAGTAGACGGCCGTTACAAAGCGGGCGGCCTTAACATAGTGGAAAGCCGTTAAAAGCGGAAGGCCGTGATACGATGAACAGACGTAACACGGTGAAAATATGTGTAGAAACGATTTGACTGTCTTAATTTTGATTCATTTAAAAATTATTCCCGTCAATTGAGATTAAATGCAAGTTTGAAGTAGCCACGGGAAAAGACGAGCGAAGAAGAGCAAATCTACACATATCGTTGTAAAAACAATTTAAATAAAATCTAAATAGCACAATGTCTACCTACCCGTCTTTAGTAGATGGTTGATTCCCGCGATAGCGCCCCCGAGTCGCCAGGCGGCCATCGCCATGACAACGAACTTAGGACAGTTGTTGCAGAAGAGAGCGAGTACACTGTTGTGACGGAAGCCTTGGCGACTGAGGCGTCGACTGACGTCACCGACAGCTGTCATCAAACGTCTATAGGAGTAACACTCTCCTGTCACGACGCATCTCTGCAAGTGTAAGTCATGTCTGTATTGTGCGTGTGCGTGTGCGTGTGCGTGTGCGTGTGTTTACATGTGTTTATACGGACACACATATTACACGCACGCACGCACGCACGCACGCACGCACGCACGCACGCACGCACGCACGCACGCACGCACGCACGCACGCACGCACGCACGCACGCACGCACGCACAGTAAGAGCGCACGATGGCGTATATTGGCTGGCAGTAGTCTTGTGTACAACTCATAACTATTATATTATTATAATATTATTACACAGAGCGTATTGTGATATTATTAAGCAGAGCGTCCGCGGGATTCCACAGTTTATTCTTAGCATCATCGGTGACGTCGCGCATAAACGCCACTTACACCCGTGACAGCCCGCGTGACAGCCCGCGTGACAGCCCCATGTCTCCCTGCCAAAGTGATCATGGTATGGGTATGTTTGTGGCGTGTTACGTGCGGGGGTCTCGTTGGCACAATGAATGTCAAACTGACAACGGACCACACAACCAGCCACGCACTAGTAGTAGCAGACTGTGAGCGCGCTGAACGTCTGCATATTCAGAGCATATAATCCGGACGGAAAAGCATACCCCCTTTCTTATCAATAGTCTTATCAATAGTGTACATGATTTTGGTGATTCGGGAAGTAGCAGCGAATCAAGAAGAACATAACATCATACTAGTGTATGCTGGTGATATTACACAAACAGCAGCATCTGAGGCAGAACTTGAAGAAATCACGAATAAATGGCACACAGTGTTCAATAAATATAATCTAAAGTTGAACTTGCAGAAAACAGAAGTCATGATTGGAAGAGTGCACCATAATCTGAACATCAAAATCGGTGAATATCAACTGAAGTAAGTGACATCCTTCAAATATCTAGGCAGCACCATCAACGAGGAGAGACATGTGGAAGAAGAGATTAACAACCGTATTAACAAATAGGGCCTACCTCTGTACAGCGAAATGATCATATCTACAGGTAGAGCAAGATCACGCCAATCGTAGAAGTGATCAAGACGAATAAATTGAGATGACATGGTCATGTGATGAGAAGATTTTGTCATAAAAGTGATACTAAACGTGAAGATGACAGAAAGGAGACCAAGAGGAAGACCCAAGTAACGGTGGATCAGCAATATCAGTCAGCCACATGGAGGAAGAGAACACCAGCCTCAAAGATGTGGTAAGAATGGAACAGTACAAGAACCATACGGAATGGAGGAAGTTGATTTCTTACCACACTGACATGAATTCTAATGTCACTTGAAGTCCTACTTGGAGTATGGTGAGCAGGTGAGCAGGTGAGCAGCGATGAGCGTGCGGGGCACGTTAAAATGCTAAACGTCTACCACGTCATTTTTCATGTCGAAATTAGTCAAATCAGTGTTCAATTCAGCATATTACACACTAGGTCTTACGAGAGTCAATAAGCTGTTACCTTGACTGTTTCAGAACAATTGGACATATTTCATCCCGTATTTAAATAAACCGCCACAGCATAGATAATGAAATGTGTGTCATGTATAAAGCGATAGGTATTTGTTGGGAAATTGGACACCCATTTTTCATAGTTTGGATCCAACTATGATCTCACGCATGTTTCTCGACACAACTTGGCAGTTTTGCGGCGAATTCATCGCGACTGTGTCCAATCTTCTGAGGTCTGCCTCCTTTCCAAGTGTTCAGTTCAGTGTTGCATAATGGAATATCGTCATTATGATTCGGTTTACCAAAACTGATGATAATTTGATTGGTACTATGCGCGTAATCTGCAGCCCCACACCACGTACTGGGGTGGCGGGTGGTGTTTGAACTAATACGTACCGATGTATTTCTTGGGGCCGTTGCAGTGTGTGCACTGCCTGCTCCACGCAGGACAATTTGTTTCTTGGGGCCGTTGCAGTGTGTGCACTGCCGGCTCCACGTAGGATAATTTGTTTCTTAGAGCCGTTGCAGTGTGTGCACAGCCGGCTCCACGCAGGACAATTTGTTTCTTAGAGTCGTTGCAGTGTGTGCACTGCCTGCTCCACGCAGGACAATTTGTTTCTTGGGGCCGTTGCAGTGTGTGCACTGCTGGCTCCACGCAGGACAATTTGTTTCTTAGAGCCGTTGCAGTGTGTGCACTGCCTGCTCCACGCAGGACAATTTGTTTCTTGGGGCCGTTGCAGTGTGTTCATTGCCTGCTCCACGCAGGACAATTTGCTTTTCGTGATTTTAGCGTTTTTGTTCGCTCCAAATAAAAAGTTAAAGAAATTACAACAAAACACACAACAAATTGTGGAAAACGCCACAATTCTCTAACACACGAGACGCTAACCAACGAGAATATGCGATAACGGCATACCGGAACTATTTGTCACTTGTTGACAAGATAGATGCATCGCTTGTGACAGTTTTCCCAGATCTGCTACTAGCGATTGGTGATTTACTGAACTTCCGTAATAGTTGTCTATCTTTGGAGAAATGGAAACCACAGACAAAGAGTCAATTTCGACAGACCACACGGAAACAACGGTTGACAGTCGTAAAGTGTCACCGAGTGTACGAGTCACGCTCCAGACTCCAGGTCGGCTTCGCCTTTGTTAACGTTGGATTCAGGAAAAATGACATCGCTTTGACTGTCAACGATTCCTGACTAGGTAATGTGATATGGTGATCCTGTGGAAACTGCGTCCCGATGTCTGCGCACGTTGAGTCAACATGTTGCGCCGAGGAAGCTACTAGGCTATGGCTATGCAGCACCGTGTGCCCGACCGCGTTGGTGCTAGCATCACCGTCCGAAGGCGAAGACGATGATTTT
>SDWI01001109.1:0-12067 GCA_009193005.1 Lamellibrachia luymesi | reverse complement strand
AGAATAGTCTGTAGATGCATGGTCATATGCGGAAAAAAGATCTAAGATGGAACGGTGTCTTTGACCAAGAATGACATCTTGATGTTCACCGTCTGTCCATGCTCATCACATACGTCTTTTGTCTTGTAATCTGCATCGGAAAAGTGGTCTCTCGCAGAGCCTGCGGCTGGCGGACACGCCAATTTCCGCATTTGCAACCACCTTTTCCGCTGCAAATTCTTCCTCGGAAGCCGTCCACTGCACACCAGTTTTCTTTTTATTCGATTTTCCATGCGTTTCGGCCGTTTTTCCTAGAGGTAATGCGTCGTCGCTCATATTGATTTACTGTGTGAACGCGGTGCCAGGAGCTCGTACTCAAACCACTCTGCCGCTGAGCCCCCCCCCGCAGAGCAATGGCGCCGCCCAGCGTAGATAATGGCAAAGTTAAAGAGGATATTACAAAAATACCGTGGCGTTGCGCCCATCATATAAGGGTGATATATACTGTAGATGGTATGTTATTATGTTTGGGCTATGGTTGTTCGATTGCTTCCCCCCCCCCCTTAATGTTTACGAACCTCCAGAGAAAGGAGGGTGTGGCATGAGCATGATCATTAAATATATTGGGGAGACAATGCGAGATGCGACACCGCAGAAAACGGAAGAGAGGCAAAAAAGTAAACGACGTGTCTCGTGAGAACGTGTGTCTGTTATTTACTGAATAGAAATTAGTGCACCACTTACCACCGCCTCTCTGTTGGAGTACTGCTCACAGAGCGACGTAATAAAGATGTACAGGTCGACATTCGGCGTGACAACGTCGCTAAAAGGGCTGCTCACGACATGTGCACTATTAACATCCATGTTTTACTTGCAGATCTTGATTCTTTGCAGCGTACGAGGGATCATGCCTCATTTAGACTTCCTGGTGTGTTACGAATGTATGGCATAGTAAGTTTGGATATAGGACGTTTTAAAAAAATCATACGATCTGACATAAGTGCATTTGTGCACGGACGTTACCAGGTTTGCTGGCGGAAGCTGTTGAGAGTGAAATGGTGGATTTTTAGATGATTTTAATAGGCGGAAGGATATTTGTGATTTTTTTGGCGATTAGACACGTGTGCGTCGTAATTCATGCCAAAATGGGTAAACATTGAGGGGTATCGCACATACAGGCATATTACAAGAGTTAGAAATGAGTAATTTTGACAAAACTCGACCAGCATGTCAGTGGGATGATGACAGCGGCTGGTGAAAACTTTTAGAGTTTTTGATGGTCACGATTTCTTATAATTTTGCAAAACGTTAACATGGCCACCAATGGTAAATGTAACTGTAGGATGAACCCATTTAAACGGAAGTCGTGGTCACAGCACTGTTAGAAAATGTTGATATGCTTATGTTTTAATCGTTGTTGTTAGCCTAATTGTGGATATTGCAGGTAATTTGGATGAACTAATTAGTTTGTTATAACACATTTCTTAGAATTTTTATAATTTGCAATTCTGATAATATAATGAGAGGTCATATTTAAAAAAAAAATTATAAAAACGGCTGCTAACCTGCCCCATGTTGCGTGTGTTCGACTTAGAAAATTGTCGGTGTCATGCTAGTTAATATTATATTATTATATATATATTTTTTTATTTAATATAGTCAACATGATCATTACTTATTAAGCGCCGCTATTATTTAAACTTGTTAACCGTCTCCTTTAGGAAGTGTCATGTAGCTGACCTACTATATATAAAAAAAATCAAATAAATGAACATTTTAATGTTGTGCTACAACGTTTGATGTGCATCAGCTGATAATTTACGCAATTTAATGTTTAATAAGAAATGTTATTGTTCATAAACAGTTTTTTAATTTTCCATGTGTTAAAATTGCCCGAAAGAGCTTGTGGCAAGCTAAAAGCTTAAAATAAGCATTTTTATATAGAAAATAATCGTTGCGTTTCATAAATGCCTAATCACAACGTCTTAATACGCATTTCATGTCGTGTGCAGTTCTCTGTAAGTGCTTGGGCATAAGGAAATGAAGGTATGCAACCCTAAACGTAGCTAACCACATCTCTAGCTAACCCCATCCTTGGTTAACCCCATCTCTAGCTAACCCCATCCCTAGCCAATCATAACCCTGAAGTGGTTTACATTAGATATAACCATTACCATAGCCACAAGTTGCTAGGAAAAAGTGAACAGTTTGCTTGGAAAAGGCAGACAGCAGTAACAATCACGAATAGCCTGGTGTAGAGCGGATGCCAAAATGGAAATTTGGTCAAAATTAGGGGGTATGACACCAGTTTGTGAGGGAGTAGGCAGTTATTTTGCACTAGAACAGTCATTGGTAATACTTTTATGTGGCCCAGTACATTGGCCACACTGTGTAACAAATTTGGGCAGAATAGTTGTATGTTGGTTGTGTCACTGCCACTGGAAGCATTGCATATATCAGCATTTTCAAATCTGGCCGCAACAGGTATCTGGTAATATGATACCCCTTTATGGTGGCACTACGCCTTGTATCTTATCAGCTAGAAGCAAACAATAAAATTTAACAATTCTGACACATTGGAAATCACTCAAAATCCTGTTAAATGTGACAAATTGTCACTTTTCTGACAAAATTACACCATGTTTGGTTAAAAATCAAACCATTATATAAATATTAATTTGAAAATGAATTCATTGCTATATCTAAAGAGACAATAAGCAGGCTTCATTGGCTCGCAATGCTCTGGACATCTATTATACATGATATATGATTTATCAAGTGTCAAAGTGGACCTATAATTAAAATATGTGACTGGTTTTCAGCAAATATTCTGAGCATGGCATTGTTTTGATTTGGCTGTCAAACAAATAATAATGACGTGACAAACAGGAGTGTTCTATAATATGTGTACATATATATATTGTCCTGCTACTGGATATAAAATTGGACACTTTCTCAGAAAATAGCTTCCCTATTTGGGACCATGCCTCAGTTAGACTTCCTGGTGTGTTACACACTAATCTAGGGTATAGTAAGTTTGGATATAGGACGTTTTAAAAAATTCATTTAACGTGGTGTCATCAGTGACTATTGGCTCGTGTCGGTGTGCCTTGGTCACACAGACGACCTCGTGTGATTGCTCAAATACTCTTGTGGTCCGTGAATTTTGGACAATGCGACGCCCACCATAAGTTTTACGGATTTTCTTAAATGTAAAAAAGCGGCAATTGTTGCGCGAAGATTATCCGTTCACATAGTCACTACTGACTATAGCCAGATAGGCCTTACTCGTTTATATAGCTGAGTGAACGCTCGTGTCCCCCCATTCTGCTGAGTTATACTTATGTTTAGAAGGATTATGTAAATGTCAACAGTGTTGATTTCTTGGAAAACATAAATGTATTTATGTGTCATGTAATGGGTGCATAGAGGTCTTTATATGGAACGACGCCGATACAGTGCGATTGTAAATACTAGCCAGTAGGCGTGTAGTTAGTACTTGTACCGGGTGGCTGCCGGAGACATTTAATATTATCTGTAGCAATGTCTGTTAGACTGTGTAATGTAAATTGTACGTTACATATTATGTTAAAATACCACTGGGGCCGGCATGCTTGCTGTGATTATGTGTTGGTGTGTATCGTTTCCATGTTGAATGTTAGTATAATTGCTGGTATAATTAATTAATAAATTAAACGTCATGAATTTGGCATGTTTCACTTGTGACAGCTGGAGGTAGCGTTGGGGGGGGGGATGACCTGTTTCATCGACAAGGTTTGTCACGCGCAGTTTGTAGCAAACAAAGTTTAATCAAAATTGTCAGACAACAGCAAGTGTATTGCATTCTAATCTTTTCACGCAGCCGTAATCCATGATGGTTAATCTCCCACTCACGTGCGCGCTCACACCTACACTTGCATACACTGTATATGCATACCTAGTATTACTTACANTTGTTGCGCGAAGATTATCCGTTCACATAGTCACTACTGACTATAGCCAGATAGGCCTTACTCGTCTATATAGCTGAGTGAACGCTCGTGTCCCCCCATTCTGCTGAGTTATACTTATGTTTAGAAGGATTATGTAAATGTCAACAGTGTTGATTTCTTGGAAAACATAAATGGATTTATGTGTCATGTAATGGGTGCATAGAGGTCTTTATATGGAACGACACCGATACAGTGCGATTGTAAATACTAGCCAGTAGGCGTGTAGTTAGTACTTATACCGGGTGGCTGCCGGAGACATTTAAATATTATCTGTAGCAATGTCTGTTAGACTGTGTAATGTAAATGGCAGGAAAATAAACGACGTGTCTCGTGAATCTGTGTCTGTTATTTACTGAATAGAAATTAGTGCACCACTTACCACCGCCTCTCTGTTGGAGTACTGCTCACAGAGCGACGTAATAAAGCTGTACAGGTCGACATTCGGCGTGACAACGTCGCTAAAAGGGCTGCTCACGACATGTGCACTATTAACATCCATGTTTTACTTGCAGACCTTGATTCTTTGCAGCGTACGATGGCGTATATACTGACTGGCTCGAGCCTGATCTACAACTCATACAACTATATCCGTGTTGCCTAAGTCAAAACGTGTTTTCATGCTTAAAAGCTGCACTCGCGACCCGGAAGGCAGGTCGAGTAGTTTGAAGTGAATTAGCATTTTATCAGGGCGGGTGAAAGACGGTCGTTCGCGTGGACCGGTCAGCCAGGTCACTGAGTAACGTACATGATGTAGCAGAGACAGAACACCGGTCGGTGCAGGCAGCGTTCTTGCATGGAGAGTTTTGAGCCAACACCAGATCGGAACTAAATACCCTGATAACTTAAGAATTAAAACGAACACGCAATAACTGTTTCACACGTGTATTCCGTGACCCACCATCTGCACAGTGGCGTCAAGAAGTAGAGGAAATATACTCCAAATAATTGATTAGGAGCACGTTTATCGTGACTAGTGAGTGATATTTCGGCAACTCAACCCGCGCACAACATCACGTGATGTTATGGCTTTCATCACAAAACGTCATCATTTTATATTTATGCACGATTATTGTCAACACCTGAACAATAAGTTTTAATATACACGTATAGTCACTTGCGTGCTATGTATAATTTTACTTATCCGCACTGAACGTCTTAGACCTGATAACGTTTACTTATCATTTGTAATCTGCCTTTTAATCAGCGGCACGATCAGTTAACGTGGTGTCATCAGTGACTATTGGCTCGTGTCGGTGTGCCTTGGTCACACAGACGACCTCGTGTGATTGCTCAAATACTCTTGTAGTCCGTGAACTTGCCGACCGAGCCGTGGCCATGACGAAGTGGACAATGCGACGCCTACCCTAAGTTTTACGGATTTTCTTAAATGTAAAAAAGCGGCAATTGTTGCGCGAAGATTATCCGTTCACATAGTCACTACTGACTATAGCCAGATAGGCCTTACTCGTTTATATAGCTGAGTGAACGCTCGTGTCCCCCCATTCTGCTGAGTTATACTTATGTTTAGAAGGATTATGTAAATGTCAACAGTGTTGATTTCTTGGAAAACATAAATGGATTTATGTGTCATGTAATGGGTGCATAGAGGTCTTTATATGGAACGACGCCGATACAGTGCGATTGTAAATACTAGCCAGTAGGCGTGTAGTTAGTACTTGTACCGGGTGGCTGCCGGAGACATTTAAATATTATCTGTAGCAATGTCTGTTAGACTGTGTAAGGTAAATTGTACGTTACATATTATGTTAAAATACCACTGGGGCCGGCATGCTTGCTGTGGTTATGTGTTGGTGTGTAACGTTTCCATGTTGAATGTTAGTATAATTGCTGGTATAATTAATTAATAAATTAAACGTCATGAATTTGGCATGTTTCACTTGTGACAGCGGGAGGTAGTGTTGGGGGGGGGGGTGACCTGTTTCATCGACAAGGTTTGTCACGCGCAGTTTGTAGCAAACAAAGTTTAATCAAATTGTCTGCCAACAGCAAGTGTATTGCATTCTAATCTTTTCACGCATCCGTAATCCATGATGGTTAATCTCCCACGCACGTGCGCGCTCACACCTACACTTGCATACACTGTATATGCATACCTAGTATTACCTACATACTAACATGCCTACATACTTGCGTACATACATACCTACATAATACCTACATGCTTACCTGCATATGTGCCTGCATACATGCGCACGCACACACGCACGCACGCACTAATAATTTCGTCTGCATGAATTGCTACGATCTTTCCCAATGCGGTCTAAGCACACGTTGTATATATGACATCGCCAATGAAGTGACGTCTACAGCAGCTATACGTGTTGCTTGAAAGTAACAACACATATTTGTTATACATCAGCCTGCAACATGTTTGAGAATAATGAAAATCATAGATAACAAGGACATTTCACGAATAACATACTTCGCATTCAACACATAAAGCAATGCTTTGTGGCTTTTGACATTTTGATTATTTTCTAAATACTGTTAAAAACATTGCATTAGCTTGCTTTAACAGTATTCTACTCAAATTGACGTTAGAAGGCAGCACTACTTGACTATGCTACACCTAAGACACCCAGCGAATCAGCAAGGCCCGTTTCAATTCAGCAAGATACTATTACACAACTCCACTGCGGATTCGTAACCACTAACTTTAGGTCCTACTCAGGTAATTGATAAAACGAAAACACCCGTTTGGTACGGGGAAATCCAGTGTCGAACAGAGTTGGTTGCGACGCGGTTTGAGGAACTGTGAAGTTGTTCTTCATCAGACACAAACTCTGGCAAGCACCCAAATGTAAACAGGAGCTGTCTAACGAAGATTGACATATGTTGCTCCACGCTACACGGGAAGACAATAGTTTGACGAAAGTGTCAGGCGACAACCAACCAACAGTGAAGTTGTCCACTTGCCATGTGGGCATTTTGCCTTGGATGGCAATCTAGTTAAATCAGGTTAAATGTTGTCTTGCGCAGTGGAAGGCTGCAGCTATAAGTTTGACTTGGCGGCCATCTTGGCCTTCATGGCGCGTCGTATCGCTTTGCCCGTGACCGTGCGCGGAACGCTCGACATGAAGTGGACGCCGCCTCGAAGCTGCTTGAACGCCGCCACCTTTTCTGGAGCGAGAAAATGGCGACAGACGAAGTAAGAGACAGCGCAAACAAGTATTGGTAGCTCGGATTATTCGACAATAAAAATGTATATTTTACAATGAAACGTGTTGTCGTTAAGGCGGGTTTTTACTTGAATTCATCTTCTGTTTATGTCATAGCTTCTTGTGTTTCCGTGCATTTTTTTATTTTGATATGGTTGTTTGAAATATGCTGTTTGGATGACACCCCTTATGTCACCATGAATGACACCATATACCTCACATGTGACACCCTGACACAGTGGATGACACTGCAGATGACACCCCATATGATACACAATATGACACACAATTTGGTACCCCAAATCGCACCATGGATGACACCCCATGTGACACTGTGGATGGCACACCAGATGGTACACAATATGACACTGCGAATGACACCCCGGAAAACACCCCAAATGATAACCAAGATGATACCCCGGAAGACACTCCGCGTGACAACCAAGATGACGGTGAGGCAGGCTGAACACCCCTCCCACAAGCACCACGTGATGTCAGCAGCACAGGATCACACGACGGACAACATTGCGGATGACTTCGGGTGACATCCCACATGAATGACATCCCACATGAATGACATCCCAGATAGCACATTAGCCGACATTGAAAGACTTGCGGGAGTGAAAAGAATAGACAAGCGAAGGATGGAGGAGCTGAGGGAGGAGGTTGGTGTGAAAGAGTATCACGAGGAACCTGGCGAGGAGCCAGTTAAAGTGGACTGGACACGTGGAAAGAATGGAAGGGGAACGGTTGACGAAGAGAGCGCATGCGCCCAGACTGGATATTAGAAGGAGACGAGGAAGACCGAGAATGAGATGGGAGGACTGTATGAAGAGTCATTTGGCGGAAGTGGGAGGGAAGTTGAGAAGGAGAGCAAGGGTTAGGGGGAGTGGAGACGGGTGGTGGTGACGGTGACGGAAGAAGAAGGAAAACACAAGTCTACGACCAGTATCGGTGCTAGCTGCACCCCGGACTTCAGAGATAAAGAGGAGAGCAACATTACACACCACGTGACCCACTGGACGAGAGGATGACACGCTATGTGATGAACACAACTAGTCGAACCTTTGACGTAGTCTTGGATGTCCTTCTCCGTCACCGAGGCTCCGGGCGAGCGGACCACGAGAGCTGTCGGTAACTCGCCGGCCAACGGGTGGGGCAGACCGAACACTCCGGCGTCGACCACGGCCGGATGCGTCAGCAGCACCGCCTCCAGCTCGGAGGGCGCCACCTGAAACAACGCCACTGCACGAAATTAGCCTTTACAACGAAAGAGACAAACTGTTAAATCTGAAGGTGGTAAACGACGAAAATTTAATCAGCAACAATGCTGACTCATTCCTGACAATTATATATTTAAAGACACAAAGACAATTACGACAACAATGTTGTCAGTTTCACACACATTTTGTAAAAACGACAACAACACAATGACATCTATGGAAACGAATGTATGACAACGACAACAGTAACGAAACTGACAATTAAACTCGCCTGATAAGAGTTGTATTTGATGAGTTCCTTCAGCCGGTCGACTACGAAGAAGTATCCATCTTGGTCGTAATAGCCGATGTCACCTGAGGGAGAATACTCCACAGAGAGTAAACATAAGTAGTTAATGGAGGTTTCTGACACCCCCATTGCGGCGGTTACGCATGAACGACTTCAAAGGAAATACACGTAATATCGCCCACCCACCGCTTCCGGTTGCGCGCGCAGCCAATCAGAGCGCCCCCTGACGGTTGTAGCCGANCATGCAATGTCCGAGTGATTTTCTACCAGCGGGTGTCGACTCGTTCTTATACGTATGAACTACAGTAAGTTACTGCAAAGTTGTAGTTGGTGTTTGATAACAAGGTTACATCGCATGCTAAACGTAAGCATGTATTTTTTTTTAATAACGTCTAAAAACTGATAAAGTAATGTATTCAATAATGAAGGACATTCTATCCGTATTTACTTATTAGTATCTCGGCGCGAAACACTTAGAAAACACGTGACCGGCAAATTCAGCTGACGTCAGTGCCTATAAGTTACGGAACTAGCGATACGTAGAGCGAAACACTTATAGATGAAACTGTCCAACATAGTAGCATTCCGTGTTGATGCGCTTGTGAGCCACGACCCTCTCGCCCACAACCTTGGTTTGTTTGGGTGTCGGTGGTTAGAAAGCTATGACGGGTCCGACAAGAGGGGGAGAAACCTGGGCAACCGTCCGTTAAGGGACCTGTTGGATAGTGTTGGCAGGGCCCTGTATCTGTGAGACAAAAGTATGATGTGACATTCACATATTAGCGACCATGTGTGCTAACTGCAGAAACTTAGTAAAAAATTAAACAATAGATATATTCAAAGTTTGGAACCTGCCGCATTTCGCCTACAGTAGTGGGCATAAGTTTAGGGACACCAGCTCAAAATAGTCTTTTTCTGTGTTAGTCCGCGAAAAGAAGATGTCCGCTCCTATTGTTCAAATTGTCCAGAGTATCTTTTGATTTCTGTTTTTAAAGAGCATGCAGGAGGCAAAGCAGCTTTCACCAACCGAAACGTGTCGCTATCACTGCACTTACAAATGAGGTCAATCCGAAAGATCACCACACGCGGATATGCGAACAAATCGGCGGTCGGTTGTGTCGTGAAAAGGCTGCTGAAGGAATTTCAACAACTTACAATAATGTGGTGTACGTGCGTGCATGCGTTCGTGCGTGCGTGCATAGCACGGACACATTTGAGCGAACATGTGACGTCGTTACCTGTGCGTAGCCAGCCGTCCGAATCGATCATCTTCCGTGTCGCTTTGTCATTCTTTAGGTAACCTTTCATGATCTGAGGTCCCCGGGCCACGATCTCGCCGCGTGTGTCGTGGGCGACAGGCTGGCCCGTCTTTAGATCAATCACCTTCGTGCGCAGACATCAATGTCAGGAATTCGTTTGGCAATGTTTGACATGATCGAGATTTAGGTGGCAGCGATCTATGGATCTTGCCGTCGGTTGAATATTATTATATAATGTGGCATCCAGTATTGGGACTGCTCAAAGGGTTTTACACTCACCCCTTGCAGACCTGTTCATTCAAACAGCATCAGCGCCTTCCACAATATAGATGGCATTCCTTGTTAGAACGGCGTCTGGTTAAAAAGGTACGTTCTTATATAGCGCGGTATCCAGTCCGTAGGACCGCTCAAAGCGCTTTACACTTCACCCCCTGGCAGACCTGTTCATTCCAAGGCCACCTCAACTTCTCTGGGAAGCATTCAGCCAGGCTGCAATTGCGCGAAGACTATTCATTCACATTTCCACCACTGTCTGTATTGCCAGGTACTCATTTATACAGCTGAGTGAACTGTGACAACGTGGGGTGATCAAACTTGCCAAAGGTTCGAAGCGACCGCAGTGGGATTTGAAACCGGGTTCTCTCGATTGAGATTCCGGCCCTGGTTACAGCTTAATCCAGAACCACTTCTGCGGTTACTCTGGTATTATCAACGGTTGCTCTGGTATTATCAACGGTTACTCTGGTATTATCAACGGTTACTCTGATATTATCAACGGTTACTCTAGTATTATCAACGGTTACTCTGATATTATCAACGGTTTGTTGCTACAATAATTGCATCGTCGGCCAGTTTGTTATTACGATAGATAAGTTACGTGGCATGTTGTCGGTTCATCGTTGTTTATGGTTATGTTAACTATCTATGACTGTGCTGTTATCCTATGATGGCCGCGAGTAAAGTCGTTGTTGTTGTGTTGAATTTGGCAACGCGATAGTGCGGTGTGATTGAGCGATGCGATGGCGCAATGGCTCGATGCACTGGAGTGATGGAATAGTGCCATCGCGCCATCGCTCCATCGTATCATCGCTCCATCCCACCGCGTTGCGAAATTCATCACATACCAGCGATCCTCTAATTCTTCTATCTTTCTTAAGTGCGACACACATTTCTATCAATATGTTCATACCCATTCAAAATATTAAACCTTTCAATTTGATCTCACAATAACCTCTTGTTAAACCACAATGACGCCGTCCTGCGACTGACCTTAATCTGCGTGCCGGGAAGAGGCAGACCGACGGTGGCTGGCGGCAGTGTGACGCCGCTGTCGGCATTGGGGGTCAGCGTGAGCACTGAACTCGTCTCCGTCAGTCCGTAGCCTGCAACAACAGACGGCCTTCGTCCGGGTCTTGCGACATCAGCAACAGGTACATCCGGCACACGCGGCGACCACACACCGGGTCTGAGCGATTCAACATTTATTTTAACAAGATTTAAACAGATTTAACATATTTGACAATATTTAACAACATTTAGCTATTAAAAAATTAATAGGCCTTAACATGATTTAACAAGACTTATAAAGATTTTACAATACTTAACAAGATTTAACAACATTTGATCAGATCTAACAACATTTGATCAGATCTAACAACATTTAACAATATTTAGCAAGATTTAACATATTCAACAAGACTTAACACGATTTAAACATAACAAGATTTGACAAATTAAAAAAGAGTTAGCAAGATATTTTTTTTAAAGATTTAACAAGATTTAGCAAGATTTAATAAGACTTAGCAAGATTAAAAATATTAACAATATTTAACAAGCCACCCAAAGCAAACACACAGTAACAACAACAACACATTTAACAAGATTGCCATCCAAAACAAAAACCCCGATGACAAGTGGACAATGAAGCAATTGGCTTATCAAGCGTCCAACAATTGTTTATCTATGTGTAATCCACTTTTCTGAGATATTTGTAATTTTTTTTACACATTCAAGCTGTTAGCATTTACACAATCTGTAAACACTGCGTTGGTCAATGCTGATCATTGGCGTGACCTCAAACCTCTCGCCGATCACACGACAAAGTTACGAAATTTCACCAAGGAACAAAATCGTGATTTTTCAGCAT
>SDWI01001108.1:176945-197481 GCA_009193005.1 Lamellibrachia luymesi | reverse complement strand
AGACATATAGGGCTTCTAGAAAACACGTGTAGAGGTATTTCTTATAACCTCCACGTACAGGGGTGTAATAACAAAACTGACGTATCGTTCGATGATACGTATCCATAGACTAAAGTATTTTTTATATCTAGATAACTTCCAGTGCGCCTAAACGTTCACAGCCGATGCCGCTTTTCCCGATGTCGTGCTAAAATGTCGTGCTAAAATTTATCCGCCCTCAAATATTATCCGCTTGGTGTGTCTGCGCATATATATATATATATATATATATATTATATATAAATATAGTATATATATATATATATATATATATATATATAACATAATGAATGAATAAAAAAAATACTTTAAATATAATGCGGCATTTTCTGTCGTGAACTATTGTCTCCATGCACATACATTGGTACAGCTAATTATATATACATGTGTAATATATATATTATATCTATATTATGTTTATATTACTAATAAATTTACGTCAACTACCGGCTCGCGTATGCGCAAAAATGCGCTACTGAAATGAAAACATCAGCCTTGGCTTCGTTTATAATAGTAATAATAATACCAAAAAAAGATTGCTTAGTTAATGTTATCGCATGCATAATCTTAGTCGACCTAGTATGATGAATAATTACCCGAAGTTTCAATATACGTATACACTGTCAAACAATTTAGCTTCGTCGATTCGGTTTAACGGCACTTGTTCCATTAAGTCAACAACGATTCAATTGTTTATCTTGTGTCTGTCTAGGGGTCGGCTTAGTGGAGTACTCAAACGCTGACAAACAAAACAACTTTTTCCCAATAAGCACCCCATATATATATAATAATATTATGGTAATTTCAGTTAGCAGAATACCGCTATTTGGCTGTTGCTGGCGATACACAACATTAGCCTCGCGCCTCCAGACAGACATTTCAGACGTTTACTGTGCACTGCCACTGGTCGAAATGCGACCTTAATTCAACCGTAATGATCGCCCTGAATAACGGACCGCTCCCCGGTGTGCGGTCACATGACCAGTGGCCACTTGCTTAGAACTGACACGGCGAGTCGTGGTTTCCGAACGGACGTCTACTGCGTTGCGAATTTGTTTGGAGTATTACGATGTGTTGAACGGAGACGACGGGAATACTGACTTTCACGGTATGGTTGTTGTTAGTTTATCGGGAACAATGTGGGGCGAACATTGGGAAGGATTGTGTGGTCGATCTGGTGCGTGGCCTGTGTCGCTGAAGTCGGTCGCTTGTTTGGCGATGTCGGACATTAGATGATTGGGTTGCCACGCGTGACTTCAGCCGGTAGTCATCGGTGGCAATGGGTTTTCACACAGAAGCCTACTTTACAAGGTGTTGTTTTGCGACGACATAAAGTTTCCTCGGGTATTGCATGCTGATTGATCTGTTGGTGTTGACAGTGGTGTAAAGACGAATCCAAACGTGACTTCCTGTTGTTTGTGCAAATGTTGAAATAGTGATAAAAAATAAGTTACATTAAAATGATAAAACATTTAAGTCCAGTAAAGTCTATTTAAGATACGGGTTTTATTTAGTCAAATATTGTTTACATAAAATATTGCCATGCCTTGTTCTAAAGTCACCTCTTGAATTTTTAAATACAACAAGGTGAGACACTGTGTGCTTCATTGATGCATTCTGACTGGACGTTGAACAGAAAGAACACAGCTGAATTTGTGTCTGTCATGTACTTGTGATGTGGTATATATATTTGTCTAAAGTTAATCAATTGATTTTATGTCTACCAAACCTTATATCTATATCTTATACCTATGCTTCAAAACCTTCATTGAAGTATTTTTTTAAATACTGATGTTTGTGCATTCATGTGATCCTAGACATACAGAAAAAAATATATATTAACACCAATAATCTAGATAATCTGTCTCCATAACGTGACTATGTTAATTACTAGCATCTCTTCTATAGACTGGACGCTACCAATGTGTATTGCAAAAATGTGCATATTATATACAAATAACATCATAAACTAAAGGTAAAAAAATACTGTGAAACACTGGTGCTTGATACAAAGCTAGACTTGCTACACAAGTTCCCACTTCCTAGGAAATGTATGCACAAAGTTACTGCCAGGGCTTAGTCCAATTACAAAAAAATAGATCATTTACAATTACTTTCAATTTTTCAGTTCAATTACAATTACACTTCTAAAATTTTCAAATCAGTTACAATTACACCATTTCAGTTACAGTTACATTTGTATTATGCAGAACCATTTGTTAATTATGTAGTGTGTGTTGCTGATTGTGTGTACGAATAATACGATTGATAAACAAATATAATGGACTTGGTGGTGATTGTACATTTTGTTGAACCATGACTTTATGATTTCATATACAAGTTGCTAGATCAATATTATTGTTCCTTATAAATATAATGTAATGTTTGCTTGGTTCATTAATAAATGTTTAATTACATAGAGTACTGTACAACTATAAACAAAGGCCACAACCATTTGAAATCCTAAATAGTCTCTCCAATCTACTAAGCCATTTCAAAGCAGTTCTACTCATAAAATGTAACCACACATAATTCATACCAGTACATTAGCAATGTTCACATCAAGATACATCCCAAGGGGTTTTGTCTATACCCCCTTGATGTACACCCATTCTGTCTACTGTGTTATACCCAAATTTATTTACTTGGCAGTTGTGTTTTGAGGTTGTATCCTAGTTTGCCTACCATGAGTCTCTTGACTTCAAGCCCAGTCAATATTCTTAATAATAATAATAAACCCATGGGCTGTAGCTCACTTTCAATTAACCACAACCTGGCCCTTCACTATATAGACTGTAGACAGAGTCACAGAAAAAACAATGACCAATTGGGGTATACCTTGATAACAGCTAATGGTGATGCCTTTTGGCATATTTGGAGACCCTTTGGAAGCCAGGTGTGCAATGTCTGCTGGCAGATGGCAATTAAATGTTGCTTAGAAGGAAGGCCAGAGGTATTTTGTTGGTGCACTTGTTATATTTGAATATTCCTTTGATTATATGAGCAGGTCCTGCAGGTGTTTTAATTAAGATCTTGATTTTCAGTTTGTGTGAGCGAGTATTTATTTATAATTTTTTAGTTTTATCTGGTAGTTTGTTATAGAAAAAATACTGTAATTGGTTAAAATTTATTGTAATTACACAACATATTACAATTAGAGCAGAATTTCAAAACCATAATCAATTACAATTACAGCATTTTGCTGTAATCAATTACAGTTACATAATTGGACCCATCCCTGGTAACTGCAATTCTATATTGTTTGTGGTATCCAAATCTTCCTGGATTGTCAACAAAAAACAGAAACTTTATTTACACATGGACAACAAAGCAAGTGCAAATGACAGCTATGTGATGTTTTTATATAATTACTTTAAGTTATTATAAATTGTACATGTGTAGTTTGAGTTTGGTTTACAATGTCATTTAGTCGTACATAAAAGATACTGTATTCATAGTTGTGATTTTGTATTTTGACATTGTAATCAACATGTTTTAGTAAAATCAAATCTTGACCTTCATCCAAATGTTAGATTAATACATCTCTGAAGCTGATTGAAATATGTAACATCATTAAATAATAATAAATCTATTAAAATATGAATTAAATACAGGTGCGTTTGTACATTATTTGGACATTATTTGAAGCCATGTGTCTGTATTTTGACAATACATCATTTTATTGAGGCTAATGGACTGTTATTTGGTTAATGGACATTTAATCTGCAGACATGCCAGTCGTTTGGAAGAAACATCTGCAGACATGCCAGTCTGTTGGAAGAAACAATTGTGTTGTCATACAGTCCTGAGCTTAATTACTGAGCACTGAATGAAGTTGGGGCACTATTATTTCTAGAATATTTAGGAATTTGTCTTGTACATTAATAAGGGAGACTAATTTGCAGAACATAATGAGATCATTCCTTTGTTAGTGGAATCACAACACAGTTGCAGCTTTTTATGGGAAGTAAAGGTGTTACGTTACATGTAATTTTCTGAGAAATGCACTTCTTCAAATGGAAAAAATCTTCCTGCTGTATTGACAACATTATTTTTATATTGTACTTTTGTGAATTATCAGACATTGTCGAAGATGGTCATTATTTGTATCAGTGTTCATGTGTTATAGAATGTTTACACATAAGGGCATCAGCTGGAAACAATTCAAGTGGTATTTAGTACCTATAATCATTACAGTGCATTAAGTGAGTGTTCTATTACTAGATCTACTTGCATTAACATTAAAGCAATATTTCCTGCTGATGGTTTATCAGATCACCATTGGGTCATTATTGATTTGTTGTTCAAGATCTAGAAAAAAATTATCGCATTTTGACCAATAAATAAAATTAACATAAATACCCTTCATGACGATCTAGCAAATTCCGATCTTTTGATCAAACCTAAATCTACATTATGCGAACTTGTTAATCAGTACAATGAAACATTAAGTAAACTCCTGGATAAACATGCTCCTAAACAAACCAAAAGTGTACAAGTTCGCCCTCCATCATCATGGATGTCTAATGAAGTAATTGTAGCAAAACGTCGTCGTCGATATCTTGAAAGAATTTAGCGACGAACTCGTTCTCCACTTGATCGACCCCGTTATACTAAACAGCTACATATATGCAATCACATGACGTCAAAAGCAAAGTCTGATTACTATACACATTTTATCTCAATAAATTCTGAAAACCCTCGCCAGATGTGAAAATCTGTAAACACAATTGTACATCGGCAGAAATTAAAAGCACTACCTGAACATTCTTCATTGGATACATTGTGTAGTTCTTTTTCAAAATACTTTACAGATAAGATTGCTCGTATTCGATAAAAAAAATTCATTAATGATAATGACTATGGTTTCCATGAACTACCACTTTCTGAAAAAACACTACAGTGTTTCACACCTGCAACTACTAATGAGGTTCTCATTATTATTTTTAAATATCCTAACAAATCGTGATCTTGACCCATTTACAACACTTCTACTAAAAAGCTGTATCGATCAACTCATCTTTCCCATTACTACTATCATAAACCTTTCAATGCAGAGTGGAGTTGTTCCACGGGATTTAAAACAAGCTCTTGTAAATCCTCTTATTAAAAAAACGAATTCGGCGTCACATATCTATATCTACTGCTAAAACAAGTTCAACGGCATTAATTAGTAGACGCCTTTACTGTTGTAATTCACTACTAAATAACATTGCTAAAAGAGACTTGGCTAAACTCCAATGAATACAAAATTGTCTGGCACGTGTGGTTCTCAGGGCGCCTCGGTTTTCACCATCACTACCACTACTTAAACAGTTACACTGGCTTCCAGTTTCTTATCGAATTAATTTTAAGCTGTCCACTATTACATACAAATATCCCTAGGCAGCTCAGATCATCAATTTCACAACAACTTATTGTACCTAAAACGAAACTTAACTTGGGTAAACATGCTTTCTCTGTCGCTGCACCTAGGGTCTGGAATGAACTCCCCATCACTTTGAAAACGTCTGAAACTATAGCTTTTTTCCGAAATAAACTGAAGACATCTATTCCAAATTGCATTTCCACCATAAAGGTTCGGTTGTCCCTCATTCTGATACTGACTTTTGCATGTCCCTGTTCACGATTATGCTTAATGATTCCGTTTTGTTGCACCTCTGAGCTCAGCTTCCTGAGGATACCTTTGTGGCATGCATGTATCACTGTATTGACCAGAACAATAAGTCTACAACCTTTAAAAAAATTTGTATCATGTATACACAGACTTCAGAAATCAGATTTCCCATGTATGGTTACTATATGATTCATCATAGAGTGTTTGTATTTCTAGTATAACTAAGTCAGCATGCAGCTTTAAACATTCCCAGGGTAACTGCTCTGTAGTGTTTACATGTTGGTCATTACATAATTGTTTACTAAGCACACTGAACTGTTATGCAGTGTGTTTGTTAAACACTCCATATGGTTCTTGAGTAGAAGAAGTCACAGTTCAAACTTGAAAATGTAGTGTTTTGTTTTGGCATACGTAGTCCACTACATGAATAATGAAAGTAGATTAAAGGAGGGCTTCTCTGAGACAGGCATCCATTCATTACTTCTGATCTATGGAATTGATTTATAATAATTATCATTAATGTGATGTTCACAAATATAAATTGACTTCTACAACATAACAAGAGAGATAAAGCAAAGTTGACAGAAATTTGAAACCGTATAATAAATTAATGATTAACACTGAACCCTTTTAAAGCACATGCTTATGTTATAGCATTTATTTATTATGAAACTAATAAAGTTATAATCAGGAGGCATAAAAATATTGAATTTATTTAACAGTTGATATGTGACAATGCTTCTAAATACGGTGCCATGTTCTTTTAAAATCTCATTATTTTTTTGCTGTTATGTTAGCACTATTATTAAAATCCATCGATGACATATTTTTTGTTTTTTTATTAAATCTATTTTTATTTATTTTGTCGTTTTGTCAGCAGTGCAGCTTTGGGACGGGTATTTTGGCCATCTAGATGATAAAATATCACTGGGGCGGCTAAAAGACTGCACATTTACTGAGATTAGTGTTTGCCAGAATGTCACCAATGTCCGATAAAGATTGTTATGTGATGAAATATGCATGGACTAATCCTGTGCTATGATGGTTTCCGTTACCGTTTAGTGTATGTTGTAAATTGTCAGTCTGGTTTGCAACCGGAGTCTGGTATTATCAGACCTTAGCTGTTCACAATGATTATTTATACTTTGCTGTACATCACACTTATTTTATTAGTGCAAGAACATATGAGCTGTATTACGTTACACTGGAGGCTGTATATTTTCATTCTGCGTTACTTGAGTGGCTCATCTCTTTAAACGTTTTACTTTGATACTGTATCGTGTCTATGTCTTAATAACATTTAGTATGTATACTAAATGTATAACTGAATGTCAAAATCTGTTTTGTTATTTCACAAAACTAAAATAATAATAAAAAATTATACTTTTGAATGAGTTTATCTAGTTGGCTACAGTTGGTGTCCCCATACTAATAGGGCCCATAGTAAACTCTGTTTGCCCTTTTTATTATTAATCTGTTGTATTATCCAGTGCTATTATGACAAGATTATTCGGTGGCTTTCGATGCATCAATCACACTGTCATTCCCAAATGACTTGCAAGATACCGATTGTGAAATCATTGTTGCTTGCCTGTGGAATCTGCGGATGGTGTCATTATTTTTAAGCGTACATTGTTTTTTTAACAGTATTATAGCCTGGACACCTTATGACCCAGTTATGTTAACATATTATAACTTATGACCCAGTTATGTTAACATATTGTAACTTATGACCCAGTTATGTTAACATATTTATTTATTTTAATGAAACCATAGAAACTGATATGCTGTTTGATTGATGTAGTTTACTGTCATAAATAAAAGTATTTATTTGAACATGTTTCGTATTTAGCTGAGGGAGACACAACAGAACAGAACTAACATATATATGATGAAACAAATTGATTTATAATGGACAAGCTAGTTGACTAAGCTAAAGTCATGAATTTTACTTATATGATTATACAATTACTCAGAGGTATATCAATACAGTTCCATGTGCTTGTGTGTAAATGTAGTGACAAAATATTTTTTTTTCCAGATCATATGTCGTCGATTGTCATGAACTAAGTTGTTCATTGGTGCTGCCTTCACTGCCACCTGCTGGCCAACAGCTACACTACTAAATTTGATTGAGAAATATATGTGCAAGATAACAGCTTTAAGGTTGGTTTCCTCTTGTCTTTCCTTTTTGGTTTCCATTTGTAATTATATACATAAGTCCAGGGTTGAAAAAAATCACGATTAAAAAATCAGATTTTTTATTTCAATCAGATTTTTTTTATTTGATTTTTTTAACCTGGTATATAGACATTTATATAGATGTTTATATTTATAAACTCTTTCAAATGTGTTCTATTCAAATCGATTTGGGTACTTGTCTTAACAAAGGGTACATGATTTTTGCTTATATAAAGACATTAAGCAATGTCCACAAGGCCTCACCCCCTGTAGTTGCATAATCTGTTTTGGAAAGGAAAGCATACTGTGTGTCAGTGGCTGTAGCCAATGATAATTATTGTTTGCTGAGAGGGTGGATTAGCACCTGACCAGGGCTCTGTGTACTCTAAGGGTCTCTAACCAGACTTGCAAACTGGCACAGTATTAGACAGTTGTAGCCCAGACGGGATACAGCCAAAAGCCCTCTAGGTCAAAAGCCCCTAGGTCAAAAGCCCTCACATTTTATATATATTTATCTGATATTTTACCCTTAGGTCAAAAGCCCTCTTGTTATATCTTGTGTTGAATAGCCACATTGTAATGTAATGAACAGAAACATTTTGATTTGCCAACATTTATTTCCATGGAGTATAATTGAACATGATAAGTACATTCATTCACATTCACAGTCATGAGTTGATTCAAATCATAGTCATTCATGTTTTTGAGTTCATTCAGTACAACTATATAGCATATAGAGATTCACTTCCATCTTATATATTGCCAGTCAGGACTTGCTTTAAATCATATTAATGCATTTCACTTTGTTCCATAAAAAATCTCCATGTGAGGAGGGCTTTTGACCTTTTTTAAAGTCAGGGGTGAGGGCTTTTGACCAAAGGGATTTTGACATGGGGGCTTTTGATATAGAGGGCTTTTGACCTACACCCAGCCCAGACTGTCTCACTTGAGTCAACATACTGAATTGGTAAGAACTAGCACAAGCTCTAAGTGGACTTTAACCCATTAGAGCTCGCAACGGCCGCGGCCGGCCGCACTGTCCAGTCCTGGAATAGCCACCGTCGGCCACATACAGGACCCACTCTAAAAAAAATCCTGGCGATTAACTACTGAACTAAACGATACAAAATTTTGCCACACCCTAGCGGATACATTTTGCAACAACATCAGTGCGTTACGTGCATGGGTTGCCTGTTTGGAAATCTTGATTTTCATCGGTTTTGTTCATGCCATCTTGACAATTTTTATTTCTATATTTTTCATGACTAAATATGGTGTAACCTGAAAAATAACCGTCAGAATTTGATAATTTTTTCAGTGGTGCAAAGCTAACACATATAGCTACATTTTCTTCGTTGGGTTGCACAGGGCTATAGCATGGGATCAAATGTCAGTCGCAACTTTCAAAGTTTTAACAAATTTACTATTTTGTCTTTGCAAATTGTGATAAAATTTCAACATTTTATTAATATATCCTATTTCTATGTATACAGGAGAAATTACTACTCTTCAAAATAAACACAACTTGTAATTGTCAATATTGAATAGTTTTTTCTACAGATTTCTGAACACAAGGAGGTAAAATCGCTCGAAATTTGCCAGAAATCCTGGGAACAGGGGAACATGTTTTTATTAAATGCTGGGGCATAATGAGTTAACTCAGGGCTTCTGACTTGAAAAGATACTTCCTCTTGAAGACAAGTTTGTGTGGCTTCACTGCATTCAGAAATGGAATAGCTCAAACATACACAATGTCATAAAATATTTTACTATCAGGCTATCTGGTGACAATACAACTACACAAGTGTGCGCACATTGCGCTTTTGTATTCAAAAACATACAAAACTTTGTTGATCTCGATACTTGTAAACAATTATTTGCGATAAATTCATATAAACCAGCGATTACAAAATCAATGAAATAAAAAAATCATAAATCAGTGATTTTTTTTGAGTGATTTAAATCAAACAACCCTGCATACATCTGTTGGGTGGAGATGTTCCAAAAGAGATTGGATGGGTGGACAAATATCTATAATCCGACCTGACTTATGGCAATTAGTTACCAAGATTTAGGATGCTAAAATATGCAAGTAATTCAGTGAAGGTCACCACATATTCAGACGTGTACCTGACCCGTATTCATTAAGTTTTTTGTCTGTGTTCGAAGATGCCTAGTAGATAAAATGTGTTTACCGAAGTTGACTGAGTCAGACAGAGCTATTCTGGTTTGAACTATTCAATAAGTAGGGCAGTTCATAGTTAAGTTGTCAGTAGAAAGGTCAGCCATGCGTAAAAAAGATTTCTGGTTGTCTGATTCAGATTTGTTTCAAATTTTAATAATTGCTATTTTGATACAGGACTCAATGTCTCAAAAAATCTTGTAACAAAAATGACAGATAATAGGTTTGCTCTCCTAGAGCTTGCATATATGTCAATCAGCACGTGGCATCTTCTTCCATACTGTTAAGTGTCAATCAAACGTGTGATGTGCCTGGGTTCAATTGTAGCCCATTCCGCAAGCGCATGTATATTGTTGGTTTCTGTCTGGATCTAGCATCTTCTGGTTCCACAGATGTCTGTGGGATTCAGATCTGGCGAATTAGCTGGCCACTCCATGCAATTGACGCCTTCATGTATGCACCCATGTGAGAGCGCATTTTTGTCCACAACGAAAATTTTTTCACTATGTTTATTGCTTTGTGTTTCGAGATTATTTTCTACACCAAAATTACACGAACGTTTTTTTTCTAAAAAACTCTAGGACTCTGAAACTTTTTGTGCTGGGCACGTTACACTTTGTGGCTGACCCTTTTTGACCTTGTCAGTTAGCCTACATGTGAAGTTGATTGCAATTAGCAGGTGTGTGTCCTTTATCAAGGCCTCCACAAGCAGCTGTTCTTGTTTGCATAAACCCACTTCAAGGGACACTCATAGCAGGTGTTTTCAACAAATAATTGACTCTACTCACTTGATCGCCAGTTGGATTTTTTTCTTTATTAATTTCTGGTAGATTTTTATTAGTACCATCATATTACTAAACACGCATTTATGGAATAGTTGGCTACCTTTCGGATGTTGGTTTTATATAATTTTTAATTGGGACAAAAACATTCCATTCACAAAACACTGTTGGCAGCCATTTTGAAAATTTTTGAGATTTTTATGTTTTCATGCATGCTGACAAACTTTGGTGTTAGTTAATAAAAGTAACTGCCAGAATGGGATAATTGTTGTAGTGGGACAAAACTAACAAACGTGGCTATGTTAAACAGTACAATACAATATTTAGAAAGACTTCTGTTGTACAAAAAACTTGGGAACCCAAACTTAGACGTGCTTCAAAAACAGAATCTAGCTAACTCTGTGTATTCCCTGATTAGTTTTCTTTTATGATTTCAAATGTCTTGCTGAATGATGTCTCGCTTGGTAAAGATTACCTTGTCTTGCCACATGGCTATTCGATGCAATGGTTTGGTTTATAATCAGGGTTATCAAGTTCCTTTTTACCTGAGTCTAACCAGTCTTAACATACGGTTATTCCGTGCACGTTGTGTACTTGTGTCATGTCATTCTTTCTTGAAATACATACCTGTAACTAGCATTTCAACTTATTGTCCCTGATATCACAGAGAGTCAGCCACTGGGTGTGTGTGCCTCATTGTGTAATGTTAACTAAGTTGGCCTAGCTATAGAAAGGCTTATCTTCATCTTTGCTTAATCAATGGGTAGTACTTGATAACCCCTTGCAGCAGTGCCTTGGGTCTCGGGCGATGTGCCATATCGGTTTGTCTCTTTTTACACGTCTGATAGATCTTCCCTGACCTTGTACATTGGCTGTGCGCCTTGCGATATACTGCACTGTTATTGAGGCATGCTCTGAGTCTAGTGTATTCCCACAACTCAGTTACATGATTGTCTTGACTTTTTTTAGCCCAGAGTGGTTGGCGGAAGCGTTTAGCATCAGAGGCATCTCATTTGAAATGGGTGCGTCTCATTTGAAATGGTTTAACATAATGTGCCACATACAATATCTTACTCACTAATTTAAGTAAATCAGTGATGTACATAAAAAATTCCTAGAACTTAAAAATTTATAGCAGCCAAATTATATTTAAAATGTGTTTCATCAAAACACATTTTGGTGGTCGAGAACTTGATATGTTAGAATAAATATATTTAAAACTATATATAACAGTAAACATGATTTTATGATGAAAATGGACAGGCTTTGTACGGTTTGTATGTTGAATAGTGTCAGTTACGTACATCCTCGCCACCAGGCGGACTGTCAAGTACAACAGTACCCATGGCAGATAACCTTGTTCACCAATTCGGGGTTGCTGTGTTTGGCAACAAACCGAAGTAGGTCACGCATGCGCACAAGCGCATAGGACAGAACAACATCACCAAACAGCGTGCTATCCCTGCTTGTTCCTAGGTTATGTGAACTACTCTTCACTAGCATAAACTATGGTTTTAGGAGTTGGTAGATTCGATGAAAAGGGAGATAAATACGAGGTTCAAGCAGGGTTGTTTGATTTAAATCATTTGATTTAAATCATTTGATTTAAATCATTTGATTTAAATCATTTGATTTAAATCATTTGATTTAAATCACTCCAAAAAATAAAAATAATTTATGATATTTATTTCCAATTTTTTTAATCGCTGATTTATATGAATTTAACATTGTGTATGTTTGAGCTATTCCCTTTCTGAATGTAGTGAAGCCACACAAACTTGTCTTCAAGAGGAAGTGTCTTTTCAAGTCAGAAGCCCTGAGTTAAAGTCCAATTAGAGCTTGTGCTAGTCATTAACAATTCAGTAAGTTGACTCAAGTGAGACAGTCTTGGTGACAATTGTTTAATACTGTAGCAGTTTGCAGTCTGGTTGGACACCCATAGAGTACACAGAGCCCTGGATAGGTGCTAATCAACCCTCTCAGCAAATAATAATTAGCACTGCTACAGCCACACACAGCATGCTTTCCTTTGGAAGACAGATTATGCAACTACAGGGGGTGCAGCCTTGTGGACATTGCCTAATGTCTTTATATAAAAAAAATCTATTAAGACAAGTACCCAAATCGATTTGAATAGAACACGTTTGAAAGAGTTTATAAATATAAACATCTATATAAATGTCTATATACCAGATTTTAAAAAATATATAAAAATCCGATTTAAATAAAAAATATCCGATTTTTTTGATTATGAAAAAAAAATCATAATTTTTTTCAACCCTGGGTTCAAGTGTTTATGATATTATATGATATTTATAATACATTTACTTCTCCTGTGTTGTCCATTTTCCATACTCGGTATTATGGTAAATAGGTAGCAAGGTTTTCAATTGCACACGCGTGTGTACATGCATATACATATATGCATATGCATATATGCATGTATATATTATATAGGCTATAGGCTGAACAAAATCTGGTAGCCTGCAGGTCGACATATAACATTTCCAATTTTCTCATTCGCAAGCGGTACACATTTTTCGCTTCACAGTACACACTTTGGACCAGTGAATTGTGTATCTAAATTAACAATTTAGGGGAATTTTAATGCAAATTGAATGTGACAACCAAATTACACTGAAAATGAGCATCAGCAGCAGCACCGCTCTATGTATAGGGCGTACGGCGCTCTATGTACAGGGCGTACGGCGCTCTATGTACAGGGCGTACAGCGCTCTATGTACAGGGCGTACGGCGCTCTATGTACAGGGCGTACGGCGCTCTATGTACAGGGCGTACGGCGCTCTATGTACAGGGCGTAGGGCGCTCTATGTACAGGGCGTATGGCGCTCTATGTATAGGGCGTATGGCGCTCTATGTATAGGGCGTATGGCGCTCTATGTATAGGGTGTATGGCGCTCTATGTATAGGGCGTATGGCGAGCGTCTTTCTGCCCTACAAACAAACTGCCACATGCTTTTAATATAGTCATGATGTCAAATCGCAATCCTGAATGGGCTACATACCTACGACTTTCGGGCATTTGGACTGTGGCCAATCGTGGATGATGTTACATGTAATGTTCAAGAAGTAAATTAACTTTAATTGGTAGAGGACCCACCATCGTTAGTCGAACGGGTAATTCCTGGAAACGCCATTTGAAGTTTGGCGGGGCATGTCTAGTTCTAGTACAAATGATTCAGCATTCACACATAGCGCGGAGAAAAAGTTCCACGTTTCAACAGGTTTATCTGCCAGGGGTAGTGTAGTACTACTACCACCCCTGGTTAGTGAGAGTAACTTTTTGGAGAATTTACTATGAATAGGGCCTTCTTTTCCCATGTGTGCACACTGCTGGATGTAGCAGCACACATGCACGAATTTTTTGTAACCTCCCACACTGTAGCACCCACCATCTGTAATCTTGTGATAGCAGGCCTTGTGGGGGGGGGCAGGGCTTCAGCAGACCACCAGGTGTTTAGGTTGTATTTTAGCTGGTCACTGGGTGCAGTAGTAGTGTTGGAGCACTACACAGCACTGGTAACATGACAGTTGCCATAGGAGATGTTTTGATAGGTACTAATTGGTTAGTAATTGCTCAGACTGCTAGTTTGTGTCACTGGGACAGTAGCTTACTGTTTGTGTCACTGGGACAGTAGCTTACTGTTTGTGTCACTGGGACAGTAGCTTACTGTCTGTGTCACTGGGACAGTAGCTTACTGTCTGTGTCACTGGGACAGTAGCTTACTGTCTGTGTCACTAGGACAGTAGCTTACTGTTTGTGTCACTGGGACAGTAGCTTACTGTTTGTGTCACTAGGACAGTAGCTTACTGTTTGTGTCACTAGGACAGTAGCTTACTGTCTGTGTCACTGGGACAGTAGCTTACTGTCTGTGTCACTAGGACAGTAGCTTACTGTCTGTGTCACTGGGACAGTAGCTTACTGTCTGTGTCACTGGGACAGTAGCTTTGTACCAGCAGGGGTGAGATTTAGCAAGTCATGGAAGGTGGCCAGTTGGGCTACCAACCTTGCAAAGTGAAGTAGCCCGACAACTTCTTAGGTAGTCCACTTGCTAATCAATACTTTGATGATAGAAAGTAAAAACTTTAAAGATAGAATTATGAACGACATCAACGAAGACAACTAAAAAACATAAAAAACAAACAGTTTTTAAATATTTATTTTCAAGACAAGATCAATAGAATGTGATACATAATACTGAATAAAATACAGTATACAATTATACAGTTTGTTTTTCTTTCATAACATGGTACACCAACAGTCTATGCGAAAAGTCTCCAAGTCTCAACAATCACAGAAACCACGCGTGCTGCGGCGAATACTTCAGTACGTAAACCATTTGAAAGTACGTAGCGCCATACGGGCGGTTTATATTATTATAGTAGAAAGCACGCACCCATGTATTGGCCCGAGGTCGCAGTGACACAACGTTGGACACCAGTACACAATAAAAAGACAGTAAAAAGCAGATATTATACTATTCTACAACCAACACAAATATCCATTCCCCATGGGTCTAAATTCACGCGACCTTCTACATTTTGAACATGCAGCGCTTATTTCTGGTAATACATTCGAGCGTATTGATGGCATATTGGCCTGAGGCATTTGGTACATATTGCTATCATGACTGTCACATATAAATTACCAAGTAATCCCGTCCTGGGGATGGGCATTTTTGCTAGTGTGTGTGTATATATATATATATATATATATATATATATATATATATATATATATATATATACACTAGCAAAATATGTGGTATGTGGCAAGTGAAATATGTACTTCTGGGGACACGAAACCAACACACTATTGTTTCATTTGGTATTTATATCGGGGGGGAGTATTTAAAGATGTCACACAGGGGTCAATGGATAACCTAGTGGTCTCTATTTATAACTTACACTGAATTTGCCACAACAGAACTGTCACAGACACTAATGAATCTATAAACCAATGACTGATTAATTCAACAATCACAATTGGTCAAAAAATAATTATCCAACCCTAAGTAGATAGAAAAGAATATGCTATAAAAATATTTCAGTATTACAACATCTTTTCTTAGCTCCAAATCCACATAAAGAGCAACAACAGATAATTAATAAGGATTATGCTTTTCAGTATTAGTCACATAAACAGGTTTCTTATTAATTATGTGTAGTTGTTCTTTATGTGGTCTTAGAACAAAAAAGTTGGACAAGACATTGGTAAATGTTGTCATGAAACTGAACTATTTTCATAGCAGAAATGGTTTTTGACTGAATATTGAAACATTTTCCACGATATATCTTCTAGAGGAGTTTTAACAACAGATATAACACACACATTGGTAACCTAACCCAATACTGATTTTGCTTGCTCTATTGCTTCCTGTCGCCTTTCTGCAACATGTTGTCAAGCTTCTTGCTAAGATGTATTCTAATCCAAGGATTCCCAATATATAAAAAATTGGCGCCACGTGTCACTAAGACTATTAACATGGCCGGTTATTATTTCAATGTAAAATGACCGTTCAGTTACATGTTGAGCGTTGATGTGGTTGATTAAAAATACAATGAATTCTCCCTATTGATATCGCTTCGGCTACTGTTTGGCAGCATTTCTTGCAATGTCAAATGTGTCACAAACACACGATTTATGGTTAACATAGCCAGGACAACACTTCTGAGATGTTTATTCTGTTTATTTTTGCTGGGTCTAAAATATTGCAGCTCCGTAAATATTTCGAATCGCCATGTGGGCTACTGTAGTAAAAAAATTAAGTCACCTGAAGCCATTTTTGGGCGCCATTGCCGACCGGTGAATGTTGTTGTAATACTGTACCAGGGTTCCCAAACTGGGGACAGACCCAGCAGAGAACTCTCTGGGGGACTGTCATGTAATTCCAGGTATTCCTTGGCAAACATGAACAGTAATTAGTTTAGAATGGCACATTGCATGGGAAACACTATTTCTGCTGGGGCCTTGAGTTGAGACAGTTTAGGAATCCTTGGATTAGAATACGTCTTAGCAAGAAGCTTGACAACATGTTGCAGAAAGGCGACAGGAAGCAATAGAGCAAGCAAAATCAGTATTGGGTTAGGTTACCAATGTGTGTGTTATATCTGTTGTTAAAACTCCTAGAAGATATATCGTGGAAAATGTTTCAATATTCAGTCAAAAACCATTTTTGCTATGAAAATAGTTCAGTTTCATGACAACATTTACCAATGTCTTGTCCAACTGTTTTGTTCTAAGACCACATAAAGAACAACTACACATAATTAATAAGAAACCTGTTTATGTGACTAATACTGAAAAGCATAATCTTTATTAATTATCTGTTGTTGCTCTTTATGTGGATTTGGTGCTAAGAAAAGATGTTGTAATACTGAAATATTTTTATAGCATATTCTTTTCTATCTACTTAGGTTTGGATAATTATTTTTTGACCAGTTGTGATTGTTGAATTGATCAGTCATTGGTTTATAGATTCATTAGTGTCTGTGACAGTTCTGTTGTGGCAAATTCAGTGTAAGTTATAAATAGAGACCACTAGGTTATCCATTGACCCCTGTGTGACATCTTTAAATACTCCCCCCTGATATAAATACCAAATGAAAGAATAGTGTGTTGGTTTGGTGTCCCCAGAAGTACATATTTCACTCGCCACATACCAGGTGCAAGGACAGCCAGTAATAAATCAGTTGTTCCCAATGAAACCCATCAGGGGTCACTAGGTAAGCACCGTTCATCCCACTACTACATTGCACCAGTGCTGTATGTCACTGGTGATTGAAATATATGGCTGTACAATGATTCCTTCTACATGGAACATGGTGAGGCTTGGTCATATAGATCTATATATATCTGATGTTCCTTATATATCCATGGATACATAAAACAGTGTACGCCAGAAGGGCACTTCAAAGTTCCTTAAAGTGGATGTTCATTTCAGTGGGAGTCCGTATAGTGGAAGGCCAAGTTGCATTTGATTTACCACCATCACAAGCATATTTTTATTTGTTACTTGGATCTCTTTGTAATATAATGTTGCTGTATGTGTCACTGTGCATGTGTCATGATTTGTATGATACTTATATTTGTGATCATACTAACGTTTCAGTTTTTAACCTTTTGTGTGGTTTTTAGCCATTTGTTTTTTGCCATTTGACTAATGTCTAAAAAAACACCAGCCCCAAATGGTAAAAAAAGTGACTGGCATGCAGACATAGATATTATAATTATATCTTCACCAAGGGACTCTCCTTGTTTGCTAAATTCAATCCTTGCCAGTCGTAGATTGATGTTCTATTTGGGAGTGGGAGATCGAAACACAGCATGCACGTTGATTGATCCAGCCTACTTGTCATTCTGTGTGAATGCACCCAAGGCAGGACATTTATAGATGTGTTTATCTAGGTCTGACTGAGGTCAACATCAAGGCCGTTTGTCTCATGTGGCTACTGCGGGTAATTGCCATGTTCTAGGCCAGAGAACATCACTCAAGGTCTGTTTCTAACTATTAAACTGGAAGTCTGGACGAACGGATTCGGCTACACACAGAAAGTCTGTGAGTTCAGACAGGAAAGGAGGCTTACAGAGATAATAGATTTAATTCAACTCTATGGAACACCCCCACCGCACCCCCCACCCCACCCCACCCCACCTCCACCCACATTCCTGCATACCAGGTCAGCTCTTCTGGGGATCCTTTTACTTTTGCAAGCCTGCAGTTTATTTAGATTTTAAATAAAATTAATTATTGACAATGTATATCAACATCTAGGCAGTATATTTATGAAAGTTGTATCCATTGTAGATATATGGAATAAGTAAGGCTAATTTATTGAATTGAGGCAAACAGTTGTTTTTTGCTTTATTTGCTTATGTATTGTTACACCCAGGGTAAATTTTATTTTATCACAGACAAAAAGTAAACATTCGACAACTTAATATCACTTTACAGACACAATTTTATTACAGGAGATAAATGGATAAAATAATTTTGTGTATACAAATGTCAAATACTAAACACATTACATGTCGTATAGAAATACAGGCATGTAACAAAACTGATATGTAGTTCTAATGAAATGTTGTTGTCTGTGAGAGCAAGTTTTGTATAATTAATTGTAAAATGCTGATAAATCATGTTTATATTGTAATATATATTATGACAAATACAACTAGTTATATAAATAAAACATTCCATGAAGAAAATGCAAAGGAAAGTGCTATAAATGTGTAGTGTTATGTACAATAGGGGCAGATACAATATATATATATATATATTACATGTATATGTGTGTGTGTGTGTGTGTGTGTGTGTGTGTACACGTGTTGTTTAGAGTCGTATTTTCCTTCCATTCTGCACAAAGTTGCCAAGTTTTTAAACAAGATTCAACAACTTTATTGTCATTAAAAACGGAAATAAAACTGGTACAAACACACATCACATGCACATGCACAATGGAAACAGTTCACCTAAACATTACTAAAACAGTTCACATAAAAAATAAATAAAACATACTAGAAAATGTTCACTCTGCTAGAATTTGGGAAATACCAGATGGCAGTTGACCTTCCCCACTAATGTCATTAGCTGCGGACATGTTCCAGTTCAAGGTGAAACAAGGTCAAATAGCCAATGGCTTGTACTGTTTTTATGTTTCCTGTAAATTGGCCAAACATTTCTGTGAGGCTAAAGGTATCATAAAATAAATGTGAGAGCTATAATTGATTCTACATTGTAGATTGGTATATACAACGTCCTATAACTGTTGTCTCATTATTTACACAGGTTACACAAATTATAAGACATACGATATACCAATCAACAAAGAAATGTTAGTGTAAGCAATGTGTAACAAAATTTTTTTCAGTTTTTTTAGCTTGATTGACCAGGTTTTATCTTGTTTAACACTATGCATAGGATTTTTTATCAAATTTGATGAACCAGAAAGAATTACTTTGTAATACAACCGTGCACAATAATAACAAATGTTCAGGTAATCAGCCTCAGGCAGAATCTATTAAAAACGAGTACTTAACTAACAGGGGTGAATTAATTATTATATAAAATTACCACTACCACTCAATTATTCACAAGTGAAATGTTGAAAACTGTTGAGTCCATGATTACTGCCATGGTATGGTGCATAAGATATATAACTATCCTTGAGGTGAAGACACCAGGCAGTTATGCTGTATAACGCTAGTGAGAATGTTGAACATCAACTGTTGTTTTATGCAGTGTTTGGCCTCGAGACAGGTTGTTTTTGTTGTTCTGAGACCTACTTGTGGCTGTCAGTTCCAAGAATCTAACTTGTCGTTTGCAGCCGTATTGTTTATTGTACTGTTAATCTAGTCTCCGCACTTGGATCCATGTTTACTGGTGATACACAATTAACTGACAAACTTAACTGGGAAACAAATTAAAGTTCGTACTGTGCTAAGGGCTAAATGTTTTTCTATCGCTGGTGTTAAGCTTTGGAATGGATTGCACTAAGAAACTGTAAAAATATTTTTGCTTTCAGAAAAATAATATAAAAGGGAAATTTTATTCTGAAACGTGTATCAATATGTTTACTGTATTAGCTGTTGGTATACTTATGCAGTAATTATATGCGTTTTATGAGTATGATGCAATATAAAAGGAATAATATATAAATTATATATATATATATTTGTATGTATATATGTGTGTGTGTGTGTGTGTGTGTGTG
>SDWI01001108.1:142526-176922 GCA_009193005.1 Lamellibrachia luymesi | reverse complement strand
TGTGTGTGTGTGTGTGTGTGAATATATATATATTATATCCGTTTCCAGCATAAGATTGTAGCACAATATGATTATAACTATTCATCTTTTAAATATACATGATTTAAATGAGCATTTTATAGAAATGTTCTGCATTAGTAATGTATGTATCAGGCATGGAACAATTCGTTTGAAAAGTTAATTAATTAAATTACAATTAACTCAGAAACGTTCCAATTAAATTAAGTTAAATTAACCTCACACATTTCTCAGGTCAATTAAATTAAATTAACAATTTACTTTAATTCAATTAACAATAAAATTTTGTTTTGGTAGAAATGCAGATTACATTCATATGTCATTGTTTTTTGTAAACACTTGATACAAGTCATCATTGAAATAATAATATTATGCTAATTGTTATTTACACATTTTATAACAATTCTAAAATCACAAGTAGGTTCGTAAACGTTGCTGTCACGATAGTACAGTGTTCAGTACTTTACTTGTTACATCTGAGGAACATTATTAATATTTTCAAGCAACTCTGAACATTATTGTTGACATTTGTTCATGGGGTATTTCATCACATTTTAAAATTTGTAGATACTTGTTAAAATTAATGGTTTTTCTGAAAGGAATGTAAAGTTGTGGCTGAAGATTTGTAGGGTGTGGAGTTTCCTCCTATATTCGACCACCAAATTAACAAAACTGGGTAACTACATACATAATTTCTATGCACCAAGTTGTTATTTATACAGTGTTTTAATGCTAAATCATTAGGTTTCCCCTTTATACACTAGAATTTAAATACTTATACACAATTTGTTTATGTATCACTAGAACTGGCTTGCTTTCCATTCCAGTTGGCACTGTAAAAATCCCAAACTGAAGCTATTTTACTTTTATCTGCATGTTATATGACCGTACACTTGCAAATGTACAAAAAAATATAGATACATAGTCTAATGCATAGGTCCACTTGGCTGCAAGTTGCCAGCCAAACATGTTTACTTTAGACAGAGATTTGCAGAAGCCATCATTTGTCATCAACTTATCACACTACCAGAGGACATACTATTGTCTAGGCCTTCCCTCCAACTAACAGGTGCCTGAATGACCAGCCCACTCCAGACAGTGTTAGTGCTCTGTGAAGTTCTCCCTCCCATTCACACATGCCTTAGTCCTGATCTCTGTCAGGCTAATGACTGGAATAGTGACTGCAGGCCTTTTAGAAATGCCTGAGTAACATGGGTGTGAACTATCCAGTAATACGAACTGTTAAATGAGCACTTAATTGAGAGTTAATTGGGAATTTGTCAATTAAATTAACCCCTTTGGTGAAGTTAAGTAATTAAATTAAATTAATCTTGCCTTTCTGGTAATGTTAATTAATTAAATTAAATTAACTTAATTGAGTTAATTAAATTAACAAGTTAACAATTGAGATTAACCCATGCCTGGTATGTATATACACTGCATATATGTAATGTTGGAAATAAATGTATTATTATATATTATTATTAGTACATGCCACCAGGGCAGTTTTTCCACCTTATTTCCAGGCTTTCTGTGATACACCTGTGTTGTTGGTTATGTAAATACCACAGGAGCGAACCCATGGCAATCACTCGTGACAGGTGTAGATATTTGTGTGGTTAGGCCAGTGACTGTCTGGCCCCAATAATCAAGGTTTTGTGTCTGCCAGACAGCTGTAATTAAGTGGCCAGGACACAAATACTGACCTTGATTAGATTGGTCATTTTTATCAGTAGTGTCATTTTAAGGGCTGACCCTGTATAGGTTGAGCATTCCTGAAATTTTGCTGAAGAATGTGCTCAGGTTCTAAACAAGAAGCCCTCATCAGAACCCTCCTGGATTGAATATCGTTGTTATTTTTAACTGAAGATTCTGTTGGCTGTGCTGACATTAACTCATAGAGAACTCTAAAGACACCAAGTAGACTAGTTTTTATATTTTTGTGCATGTGCCTGCACACTTATTTATAAGTTTTTCATTGTGTCATTTATGGCACTCTGCCAAATGTTGGGATGATGGAATGAAGTTCTTTCTGGTTTAGTTGTCGATGACAGAGCAGCTGTTGCATCTCAAGACATCAGTATCATGTCTCACATGTCAGGGTGCCAGAACCCTATGATGCAATGCATATTTGGCAACCTAAGCCATTAGGAGTCAGACCACAGTTGAGAATTGCATTGGTGGCCATGTTAACGTTTTGTCTGATTATAAGAAAACATGACCATTAAAAATTCTTAAACTTTTTCACAGCAACTGCCATCATCTCATTGACATGCTGACCAAGTTTTATCAAAATCACATACCTCCAGCTCTTGTATGTATTCATGCGCCCACGTGGCCCATAGCAGAAAAATTCCCATAAATCCCTCCGTCTGTTAAACTCTCAAAAAAATGCACCATTTCACAGCCAATAGCTTCTACAAACAAACCTGTGAATATGCCTGCTCAATTGCACTTATGTCACATCATATGAATTCTTTAAATTCACATATCGCAATTTAATACGCTCTACATTCGTGTGAAACAATAAACAGGAAGGTCAACTGTGGTCTTACCCCATTAATCTGTATTGGACGAGAGGGGTCAAACCACTATTTAATTCCCCATTGGTGATAATGTTAAAATTGTTAATGCTTTGTTCGCAAATTTCTCTTTTCAATCTTCTGAAAATCAATTACATGGTGTATGTTAATATTAATTTTTCATCAACCTAGTGGCCAACAAATTTTTTATTCTGTTGTTTTTTTCTCCAGAAAATAAACGTAGAAGATACTCCCATGAAATGGTATCCAAAACAACTATATCATGGCTTCATGTGCAAGGGATTCTACAGTCACTGATTCATGGATTTGTGCATATATGTAGCCAGTCGTCCACCAGAAACCTTTAGTAAAGTTTTATGGGCCTCAAATATGGCAATATTCCTATTCAAAAATTCTAGTGGATACCATTATCTAAAAATTACTAGCACTTTTTCGTATGTCACGAACACAGAAGTAAAACAGTAATCTGTTCCCTGATAGTTCCCTGATTGGACGAGAGTGATTTCTGTGCGAACTGATCTAGTATTAGTAACATCTCTATGTCTTGCTGTTTCAGATCAGGAAGTGCTGTAGAGTCGTTGACAGCTGAGCCAAGTTTAGCCTCCCTTTTGCTATGGTGACATCGGGTCAGTGACCTTCAACCTCCTCTGCCAGATGACTGACCTCCAACCCCTGTCACCTACCATGTCCCTAAGCCCGGCAACATCAGAAGTCATGGACGACCTGTGCCAACTCAGTCCAGACCTGTTGGTGCGTCTTTTACGAATGCTGTTGGCGACACACTTGAAGCATAAAAGCAGTAACATTTAGTGGTTCTAAAAGTTATGTCATCATTAACATTGTATCAAGTTTTGGTGAAGTTTTTCACATCATTTGACATCCATATCTGTCTCTACTTATGGCTTGTTGATTAATTACATAGTACAACAGTTCTGTCCTACATTTGTTTATTTTTGCTTATGTTTTAGTCACTAATTTTGATATCATTAGATGTTTTTGTGTATACACAACATGTATATTGCCTGTGAATGAGACGTTCTTTCAGTGAACGAGATTGTAATTTGCGTGTCCATCTGCAGGTGGACTCGACAGAAGCGTCAGTTGGAAGCACAACATCAGACAAGAAGTGCAAAGGCAACAAGCCAATGAAAGACAAGACATGTCTAGTGTGCGGAGACAAGGCCCTCGGCTACAACTTCAATGCTGTCTCCTGCGAATCCTGCAAGGCCTTCTTCAGGCGCAATGCCTTCAAGGTATGGACACTAAATACTGAAAAAATGGACGCCCAAGAAGATGATTAGTTATACCAGCATCATACCTGAATATTCGTACTAACTAAATAATTAGTGTGACCACTTTGCGCTAATTAAGTTTGTGTATTGGTTAAATATTCCTCCTCAATAAATTTTTTTTTAGTCATTTCAAATTCATTTTGCGAAGTATTGAACCTGCAAGATGCTAGCTCGTTTGTGCAACTCTGATGTGTTGTTTTTGTGAAACTGTCAGACAAACTATTAAATTACTTAATGTTTGGTCAAACATTAAGTGACATAAAAATGGAAACGCTGAAAAGTCGTGTCATCTGATCAGCGAAAGAATGGAAGTCACGTCTATGATCGACATTGACCTGCAATGTGTTTACCATTTTGGATATCCAATATTTTAGCCTTACCAGATCTAATGACTAAGGTCAATTCTTTAATTCTTTCAATGATTTGAAATATGTATTTTTTATTCAATCGACTATGGTTGTTACTTAAGCTATTCACACGTTAACAAACTGGATTTACAATATGCTAAATAGTTTTTTACATATTAATAAATCATCTTTCCCACTGCTAGATTTTGGATGTAGATGTGTCAATTATGTTGACAGTTTACCTTCATCTATTGGCTTAAAATTTTAAATATGTAAACTTAGGTTGGGTGTTTCAAATAATATTTATAAGATTTTATCTCCAGCGTAATTATAAGATTGTCTTAAATTACTTACATAAAACGTTCGATTTAGCAAAACAAGAGCTTCTGTCACAAGATTCAGTTCAAGCAGTGATTATTAGTGGAATAATAAATGTTAGTCTTAGCAAGCACGCTTTTATCTAATTAGTATAAATTTATAGCTATAATGTCAGCGTTCCTATCTACTTTAGCTAAATGTTTTGTCTTTGCCGATGACAGAATAACAGGAAGTGTGCTTGGAGACAGATCTTTGTGTACATGAGGCAGTATAACGAATTCTAGTAGTTGCAGAGTAATTGGGTTTCTGTCTGACGTGATTACTTCACGTGTGCATGCTTGAAACAATAACACCAGTTAAAGACACAATGTCTGGTCTTTATCATAAAATCATATTATGGTATAAACTATATTCTTGACCACCCCAGTGTATTTTAATGAGTTAACCACAATTTTCTATTAATTTGACCGCTATCTGTTTCATTTAAATGTTTTGGCACAAATGTCATGTTTACATTGTATGCGGAAGAACTTAATTTTATGGGACATTCCATCATGTGATCATCTGAAGGTCTGACCCCAATCAACTCTTTGTCCACAAGTATTGGAAATTGTCAACACCAGTTCATGGTTGTTCTGGATGGAAAGGTTGATATTCGTAAACACATAACAGTGTTATAAAATTGTGGTTCATTAAAACAAATTTGGGCGGTTATGATGTTAGAATAGATATAGTTTATAAAATATACTATATGTACCCCCTTTTTTAATCAGCAGAATCCTTTATTATTGTAATTTGACTAGTGTTGAACAACTGAATAGTGTTGCCATCTGGTATTAAACAGTTGGCATAACTTTTCAGTTCTACACTAGTCACCAAATTACACCTAGTCACCAAATATGGGAAAACAATTGTCAGATTTTGTACCATCAAGTGAGCGTCATAGTTTTGATGACACTTTCTTGCCGTGGCTGCTTCAGGAAATCCGGGGTCGCTGCGAGGGGAAGTGTGAAGTGACAGTCGAGAGTCGTTCATACTGCAAACACTGTCGGTTGCAGAAGTGCTTCGTCATCGGAATGAAACGCGAACTCATTCTCAGTAATACTACGATTTATAATTCTCCAAAACAGAGCCAGTGCTAAAGAGTTTTTTTGATGGTCTTTATAGCTCTATAAACACTGTCTTAGGTGCTGGTTCCTCCAGGCATTTAATGCATGGCAGTTTAAAAATTGTATACTTGCGTTTACTGTAAAAAATACTTTATATCTGTGTTGTGTAAAATTTTGAACTTTGGTTATAACAATTGTGCTGTTGCCTATTTTGAACAGAAAATGCTACATGCAATGCATTTTTTGCCTGCTGAGATTTTATAAAGCGCAGACATCACAATGTCATCACACCCTGTTTATTTTAATGGTAGCTACTTAACCTAAAATCACCTTTATTTTTTACTGTGGAGACTAATGACAGACGTGATTTACAGCAGTACAAAAACGAATATATTTTATTTTGAAATGCCATCAGACCTGTTTACTTTATAGTAACTGCTTCACCTACAATGCGATGTGTTGTTTCCCTGTGGGGACTTTCACAATCAGTGTACGTCATAGCTGTCATATTTCTCCCATCAGATGAGCAGCAGAAACAGCAGAGACGTGTGAAGATCCACGAGAATCGGCTACGGAGACAGGGAGTGCCGGTGTCAACCTCCGCGGATGAGGGGCTGTCACCGGACAGCAAGTCATCCGATGACAACAGCAGCATCAAGTCGGAGTCAGAGCCGCATGTGCTGGCGTCCGGCATCGACACTGAGGCACTGGACGGGCTGCAGGAAGACCAGAGGGAGAAGATCGTCGAAGTGATGAAGGCGTTCCAGTTGTCCTTCGATGCGCCGATGCCGTACCAGCCGATGACGGCGCCGTCGAGCACGGACTTTCTCAACATGGCCGACTCATCGGTGCGTCGGCTCGTCAAGATGGCGAAGCACCTGTCGATATTCCGCAAACTCGACCAGGAGGATCAGATCTGTCTGTTGAAGGGCGCGGTTGTTGAGGTGTTGATTCTGCGGTCGGCAAAAATGTTCGACACATCGCGGCAGGGGTGGTCTGTCGTCAAAGGTGGGAAGCAACACAGCGTGTCAGCAGCATCTCTCAAGTTCGGCGACGACGAGAGCATGTCGTTCTTCGGGCAGTACCAGCGCTTCGCGACGACGCTGCTGAGTGCGACGCAGCGTGACAACGTCGTGTTGATGCTTATGATTGTCATGGTCGTGTTGTCGCCCGACCGCAGCAGTCTGCAGGCGAAGGAGGTCGTTACGCAGGCACAGGAGATGTATGCCGACCTACTGATGGAGTACATCAACATGCGTTACCCAAAGGAACGCATGTTCGCCAAGGTGCTGCAGAAACTTGCGGACATCCGCGATCTCAATGAGACGCACACACGCATGCTCATGCATATGAAGGTTGAAGAACTCGAGCCGCTTGTCGTCGAGATATTCGACATGTCGTCGTGATCCCCAGTGGAGCCACATGTTGCTGACCACGAAACAGCTGCTGCATAGTCGTGTGTGTGTGCGTGAAAGTGGCAAAACATGACACTGCATTGGCCGTAACACTATTGGACTGTATAACACTTGGATTGATGCCTTAAGGCATTGAATTGTGGGCAATGTCGCCTTCATGGTATATGTGCTGGGGTCATGACTTGCTAGTGGAGTATATCAATGTGTATCACACGGATAAATGCCTGGTGTCGCAGAAACTAGCAGACATTTGCGATCTCAACGACACGCACACGCGCAAGTATATGAAGGTTATATGAGACAAGGGTCGTTACCTATGAATGTGTAAGGCCTCCATGGCAGTCGCTGTAACACTAGGATTTTCTCTGCCAAAAACATTCATGCTGGACAGTGTGACAGTGTCGTTGCACAGTGACAGATGGTTGCATCGAACCGTGCAGTGGCAACGTCAACGCAAACAGCAGCTAGTGACTCATATTCACTCACCGTGTGTGCTTAAACGTAGATGTGGTGTTGGTAGGCCATGTTGTCATGTTGTTTGTCATCCATGTTGACAACTGTCGACCTCCTGGTGATTCGCCGCTGGAGAATAGCGGACAGTTTCTTCGTGTTCATTCCGGTGTCACCTTATGGTTATCTCTTCTATGTGTCATATGAGTGTAGAACTTCTAGTGCATTGATTGTACAAACGCTATGAAATAGCAGTATTGTTTAACCTGGTTTCAAACAGTAAGACATGGCGCACTGAACTCGGCTATGTTTCTGACTGGTTGTCTTGATTTGGGGTTAAAGAGATTTATTTCTGTACTGCATTTGAATTACTTCAGTATGAAGTGATTCTTTTTGTTTTATCATACACATGGCTCTCTAAAATGAAAAAAGTTTGCTTTGTGGATTTGTGCAATTGTTTGATGAAACGTGTGCAGTCATTGGAATATGAAATAGTCTTCAGCAAACTGACAAATGATCAACTAATGCATATGTAAAACAAACTCTGCACAAGAGAAGGGAAAGTACAACGATTTTCATTGGTTGATTTATTGTTCTGTCATCAATTGCCGTAAAGCGGTCTTTTTATGTTGTAAAACTAGCATATTTATTTTAAACTACAAAAAAATTATTATTTTTGAAAATATAAAGAAATGAAAGGTCACAAAAGTAACACGTTTTGTATATACATTATTTTTAACCAACCATTGAAGATGTTATTGATTGACAGTAGCATTGATTGGCAAGTGGGGAAGACCGGTGATTTATGCTAGTTTTTTTTTATTCCTTTTTACATAATGTGTGCCGTTAAATATAATACAGCAATAAAGATTAAAACATGAAGTATAAAATTTTTTTTGTAGATCTACTTTGAGATGGAAAAGTTCGGAGAATTGATGCATTTTAATTATATGAAACCCCCAAGTAGCTGTGTATCGCGTTGGAAATTAAAATCACTGTACACTCCATTTAAATAGATCCTTATGTAGGATGTGTTATGATATGTAACCTCATCCTGAAACAAGACGGTGTTTTGACGTCCAATTCTGTGACATGACGTAGACCAGCCAGAGCAGCTGTGTGTGTGCGTGCGTGCGTGCGTGCGTGCGTGCGTGCGTGCGTGCGTGCGTGCGTGATTAATACTGTACATAACAACTTGAATCCTTACAAAACAATGACCAAGACCTGTTGTTGTTCTTCTGTGAAATATCTGTGATCAGAGTTGATTAGATTTTATTTTTAGTAACGTCAGTTCGGTGTTTTGTTGATTCACATGCCTATCTACGACACCCGCTATGGGGAATGGCATACAGTTCTGTTCGACAGGCATTTCATGATTGCCATACACATAGTTTTGGCATGGTTCAATGTTTAATGCCTAGGCCAAAACTAGATCAGCCCATTTTAGGGTTTTGTTGCTTTATTAACCCAAGTTGGTGATGACATACAGTGATGGTATCTTGCCATATTAGATTTGCAGCTTTTACCAAAATATGTTTTTGAAACTAACCCACCATTGTTGTCTATTGACCTGTGAACAGTTTAACTGTGGGAAGTTGGGTAGGAGATCGGTGCTTAGAAACTGTCTGTTCCATCACAAAGAATGTATTACAGTCGGTTTACAGATTGCTTCAATGTGGAGTTTGTTTGTTTTGAGTGGAAGACCAAAGATGGTCGATCAGGCCACTGTGTCTTGTTCATTTGTCTGTTGTTCCGTCCAGTCAAAGATGCTTTCAAATTTCTGCTCTTGAAGGACCATCCGGTGGTCTCCTCACTGGACCTAGACAGCTGGTATTGAAGGACCTGTCATCAGTCCAGGACAGTTGGGAGTTGAAGCTTGGTCCTCTTAATTAGTTGAAAGCAAAGGACAACAGCTGATCAAAATCAATAAAATTTATGTGACATCGAATTGAGTGGGTTGGTGACAATATGCCAAGCATAATGGTGAAGTCATCACATTGGTGAAATATGGTGGTCAAATGACGTGGGTGTCATGTAGTATGTTGAACTCGTTACAGCGTAAACAACTGTTCTTTTATTTGTAAATATATTTGCTAACATTTATGGCTGTCAACAAATTTGCATGTATATCAGTTATTGGTGATTGGCCAGTTTTGATCATCAACAATTTGTGTGGTGATTAGGCAGTGCTGTTACAAAGAAGTTGTTCAGTGATTTGTCAGTTCTGATTACTCAGGGTACCAACACGATGTTTGGTAATCAGTCAGTTCTGTTCTGATTACCAACAAGTGATTCTGTGATTCATTACTGTGTTTACAAACAACTGGTTTGGTAATTGGTTATTCCTGATTACCAATAAATCGTTTGGTCATTTGTTAGTTCTGATTACCAACAAAATGTTAGGCAATTGGTCAGTCATGATTACCAGTACCTACATATTCTTTGATGATTAGAAAGTTTTATTTAACAGTTGTTCAATGATATTTCAGGTCTGATTATCAGCTAGTACCGTCATTCACATGTAAACATTGCACCATCTTCGTAATATGGTGCCATCAACCGTCTGTGTGTATACTATAGGTAAGCAGTTCTCAAATGCCAGGGTTACTAAAGGTTTGGCGCCACCAGTATTGGCTTGAGAAAAATCCTGGTTTTGTTTACATTTATAGGTGTTGTGTATTCCGTGTTATTGTCTTGTAAAATTGTGATTGGTAATGGTGCACGTGACAGGGACAAAGCAGAGCCTTTGTACAGATACTCGCCTACACCTAAGTTGTTCAGCTGCATGGTTGGCCAAAAACTTATTATTGATGTGAAGATGTGTTAGAGGAATCTTTCAGTCTTAAAGGGAACGTGCAGCTTTCTTTGATTAACCTGCTGTTTTACAGGATATTGCAACACTCTTTCATTTACAATGTATTAGTATTTACAACATCTCGATTGGTTAAAATTGATATCCATGCAAAACATGTTACTATCATGATTTCATATCTTAATGTTTTTTCAAATACATGATTTGGCGATGAAATAAATGTATTCCCATTTGAAGGTGAATTATAATGTTTTTCATTGCATCATTGATTCGTCTGTTAAATTTCCATGTTACATAGTTTCTGATGGTACATAGACAACAGCAATAAAGATTCAAACATGAAATATAACATTTTTAATTTAGATGTGTGTAGAGATAACAAAAATTAAGAGAATTGGAGCATTATAATTATACAAAAAACCCAACGAGCTGTGTTTGTGTGAACCAAAGAAAATAACTGTACATTCCCTTTAACTGTTGACGTCTGTGGTACAACTCGATGTGAAGATTCTTATTTGTTATTGCGCTAGGCTTGCCAGTGGCCGATGAACACCACTGTTTGTATCGAACTATCTCTGTTTCTAAGTTTTTAATTATGACTAATTTTACTTAACTGTGATAGTTAAGTAATGAAAAACACAATGTTTACAACTTAGTCATATTTAAAATTTGTAAGGACTTCCCAAAGCTTTAGACAAATAATGGGTCAAGGAAATTATAAATTGGAGCAGCATGTACATTTTTTGTACAGTTCAGTCGGTACGCAGGAAGGTCATCTAAGATGGCCCAAGAAATTTATAGGGGCTGTATTTTATTTTTTGTAATGGTGTTGAATTACAGATGTGACGGTTTTTAATATCCTGCCCCAATACTCTCAGGGTGTCTAGAAACTTTCTTGAGTTATGTTAACGTTTTTTAAATCTGCAATATTTTACCTCACTAGACATTTTGGTTAAGAGCACCAATTGAGGCTTGTCAAATTGGAAAGACTGTCGTCGAATATAAACATTTAATCCTTCATGACTGCATGTAATTTGATTTTCACCTTGAAAGTCTGAAGTAATCATGTCAAGGAGAGAGCGAGAGGGCACATATCTGGTACTTTTAAAGAAACTGAATGGTTTGTTCTATGTATGAAGCCATTGTTATTACATGTTATCTAGTTATGTGTAATTACAATACTGCGTGCCATGACAATTTAGACATGGCATAACAAAATGATTGTTCTAGTTCTAGTTTCCGCTGTTGTCATATCATCGTTTCAACACTTATTAGCACCTGTCTGCAAATAGCACATCGTTGTTATAACAAATGAGACCATGTCCTTGTTTGATCTTGTATGGCTGTTTGTGATACCACATCCCGGTGTTAGCTTATAAGAGGAGAGCTGCTCTCTCGATCCCATGGAGTCATAATTTATGCGGAAGAAGTTCACACTTATTTCACTCGTTGCTGTATATTATGATGTATATTTTCGTTGTGGACCGATGAGTGTCTAAATAAAATGAGTAACGAGTTTTTGTGTGTCGTTATCTTGGAGCAAACACTAGCAGCCATTTCAACCTTTGTGACACTGTCACCCGCAACATGTGTACTGATATAATATAATAATAGGAGTTTATAGAGTGCTTGAAACCACTTCAAATAAAATGCTCTCGGGCGCTTTACATCAAATTGCAAGTTAAATATAATGTAGTTAAGAAAATAAACTGTAAAACAAACCAGCTGATTAAAACACATAAATCTATGCCAAAAAAGTATAAAATATTACAATTATAATAATTCAGTAATATCTACTATGTGAAAGTTAAAGTATGATATTGACATGGATATATTGGAGGTCCTCGTATCGATCGATCAATTACAGTATTATTTTACTTGAAAGAAAACGATGTGATTGGAATGTCTACTGTATACTGACATGAAATGCTTAGTGTTGCTTACATTATTTATTTATTTATGTGGACCACCAAATTTACAAAGTGGAAGGGATAGTCCAACCTTTCAGCTCAGATGTGGAACACCGGATAAAAAGCGTCTACGATGATAATATAACGTACATACGCTAGGTACATTATAGTAACAGTGTAGCCATCAATAGACCTGGCTTTAACTATAACAGACATGGCTGACTTGTAGCAAATAATTCAGTTGATAAATTCCCATAGGAACTTAATTCCAAGTATGTGAACGATGCACAAAAAACATCCAACATGGTAATGTTGCTACATGTATCAATTTGCTACATTTTGTAATAATTACAACAGTGATTTTTCATAAATGTATTCTTGTTTCTTAAATTGCAGAAATGTCTCGGTATCAGCAATGATAGCGCCATCTTGCAACAACTAATATAGGCTATTCGAAATAATCCGTGGTGTCTCTGGTGGATATCTTAACAATAATTTGTGTACAAACAACTTTAATTGCAAAATTATGGTGTATCCACGACAACTGACAACGTGTGCCCGAACCTAGTCCAGAAATATTAAAAAAATTATTGTGTCAGCAAAGAATACACAATTTACCTGGTACCCTATTGAAAAAAAATCACGTTTGTTTCGATGGACGGCAAAACAATCGCGGAATAAAATTGTACAAGACACAATAATTGTCTTAGATACAGTGTATCTGCCGATGAGCGTTAACCAACATACTAGCATTTATATAATACGTGTTAATCAAACGTTCAGTTTGGTACGAGTTGGTATAAAATGGTGGGGTCATGACCTCACTCTACAAACATGGCGGCTGGCATCAGGTTGGCATGCACCGCTGCGGCTTTGAGTCAAAGCGTTAAACCTCTGCGGATATGTCAAACGTTTAGCCACCACGCAACTGGATTGCGAGTACCTACAAATAGGAACATTTTGTGTCAGATTAGGCCACACCATAGGCCTCTGCATACGCGAACTGGTCCCACCAGCCATGTGAAATATTTGGTTCGCGGTGCGTGCGGTTTGACGCTTGGCTTGACATTGACAGGTTATGTCGTTCAGCGGGCAAAGAAAATACAGCTGACTCTGTTGGCTGATGAAGGCAAGAAATCCAGACCGCCTCCAGTTCCTCACCGCAGAGTATGCATTGCTAGTGAACGTAAAGCTACTGTCGGCTAGTTCCTTGTGTTGTGTCATTGCGATAAAATCGTGCCCTCACCAACTGGGACCGGGAGTACGTCATCCGGGATCTACCTACTCGGCTACCACATCGCTATCAGTCCAGAACGCTGTTTTATAAAATGTATATTGTCAAAAGTAGAAACAAATGTGAAGCGATACGATATATATATTTTTCAAGTTAATGCCAACTCCAGTTAACTAATTAAAACAAGTCATACTTGTGTGTCGTTGTGATGTTTTATTTGTATGATTAAATCAAACGTAAAACGTACCGTAAACATTTATAATGAAAAGATCATTATGCAGGTATACATATTTAAGTTATTTGACATAAGATATGAATTGATGGTTGTATTAATTTGTCACAGAGAGACTCCGTTCACAAAGTTCTGTTTGCTCTTTGCAAATATATTGCCATTTCTGATATGGAACAGAGAAAATGTATTCTTAATTAAATAGTATATGTTTAAAAATGAAAAACACAATCTTATCCAATGGATACCATAATAAGTATATACCCCATATAATAGATATATGCATGCAGCAACATTGATTTTACAGTTTATCACATGACTAAATGTGTGTCGGTCTCTTTCAGGTGATCAACCTGGCAGACAAGACCGGTTTGCGACTGACCCTCTACCAGTATGAGAGCTGTCCCTTCTGTTGTAAAGTGCGTGCTATGCTGGACTACTACGGTCTGTCGTACGACATTGTGGAAGTTGACACACTGAAAAGAACACAGATCAAGTGGTCAGCCTACAAAAAAGTTCCCATTCTTGTACTTGAAGGAGTGGGAGAAGACGGTTACATGGTAGTTAAATTAATTTATATTAAAAAAAATTTAAATAATTGATTATAACATTGAAGAAGTAATTTTTTTAATGTTGAACTTGCTAAGAAAATTGGCAAGACTACTCAGTGTGGGAAAACATAATCCAGTAGTGATTTTTATTGAGAATATGGTACTAAAAACTAACAACTAAAGCAACAAGTTTATCCAAGAATGCCAGCCACAGCATTACTCTGCATGAATAAAATGTTTTTAAGAGTTATCTAATGGGAAAGTTTAATTTAAAACAAATCAGTAATGAAATCATTTTGAAAGGGTTACCTCACTGCATTGAGTGCATTCATTCACACGTTCTGCAGAATTCTGTTTTATCACCTGTTATTGCACTTTCAGCAACTGGGCGATTCGTCAATGTCTCTCAGTGTGCTTGAGACTTACTTCCAAGATATGAAGCAGCCAATTGAAAAGGTTGTATCATATTACCCCATAATTGAAGAGAAAACAAAGAAGGGAAAGACAGTATTTGACTTCCCAAACAAGTATTTCGTGATGTTTGGCGAAAAGGACGTGAAGACATGTAACATGGATGGTCTGAAGTGAGTATGGAATCTATGGATCAATGTTTGAACATATCACTCCAGTTCTGGTGGATCTGCATTGGTTGCATGTCAGGCAACACATCAAATTCAAAGTACTGGCATATGTATATCCTATCAGGCCCGTAGCCAGCTTTTCACAAGGGGGGGTTCATTTTTATCCCAATACAGACTACAAGGGGCGCCACAAGTTTATGCGAGGACATATTTTCTTAATCGACTTCAGGAAGACGCCACAATATTTTCCCAAACAAACTCCAGGGGGCGTTACAAGTTCACATTGGGGGGGTCCTATTTATCCAATACAGGATAAAAGTACTGTGCACAAATCATTGTCTATATATTCAACTGTTTCATAAAATAAGACAAAATTAAAACAGTGATTAATTCCTTTAATTGTGCATTGAGATTGAAAGAAAGATAAAGATATACACATACATACACATAAATACACACACATGGTGCACGCATGCACGCACGCACACACACACACATTTCCTAGGTGAATTATATATTAAACAAAAACAACAGATCATTGTGCAACTTTAGACCAGTATCAATTAAAGAAACATGAAACATGAAAAGTTAATTAATTAAATTATAATTAACTAATAAATTCTCCAATTAAAATAAACTAATCTCAGACATTTCCCAGGTCAATTAAATAAAATAAATTAACCTCAGACATTTCTCAGGTCAATTAAATTAACAATTAATTTTATTCAATTAACTATTAAATCGTGTTGGTAGAAATGTTTGCACTTTTAAAACAGTTCTAAAAGCACAACATTTATAACAGAAATGTGTTTTGTAACTTCATGATTCTGAAAGGGTTGACAAGTTGTGGTTGAAGATTTGCAGGTGTGGGGTTTCCTCCTATATTCAACTACCAAATTAATAAAACCGGGGAACTACATACATAATTTTTATGCACCAAGTTGTAATCTATGCAGTGTATAAAGTATAAACTATATAATTAGGTTTCCGCATTACACACTAGTATTTAAATATGCATACATTATTTGTCATGCATCACTAGAATTGGCATGCTTTTGATTTAAGTTGTCACTGTAAAAAGACCCCAAATTGAAGCTATATTACCTTTTTCTACATCTCCCTATTAACAGTTATAATGTACATGTGAAAAAATATAGATGCATAGGTCTAATGGCCCCATAGGCCCACTTGGCTGCAAGTTGTCAGCCCCAAATGTTTTCTTTAAACTGAGATTTGCTGAAGCCGCAGCTACCCATCGACTTATCACCACCAGGGGACATCCTAGGCCTTCCCTCCATTTCACAGGGGCCTGAAGTACCAGCCCACCCCTGGTGAACCTAAACCTGAGCCTAATCTCTCATTAGTGACTGATTGCAGGCCTTCTGAAAACACCTGGATAACATGGATGTGAACTATCCAGTAAAATCAACTGTTAAATGAGCACTTAATTGAGAGCTAATTGGGAATCCAAGCCACTTAACAATAGTGATGGGAGACTTCAACGCCAAAGTGGGTGTAAGAACAAACCCATCCGAAACAGCGACAGGAAGTTTCGGCCTAGGAAAGAGGAATGAATGAGGTGATACCTTAACAGATTGGACAACATCAAAGGATTACAAGATCATGAATACACTATTCCAGAAGAAAATTTAGAGGAGGTGGACATGGAGAAGCCCGGATGGAAAAACGAAGAATGAAATTGACTACATCATTACTGACAAGCCGAACATGGTCACAGATGTAAGAGTCATAAACCGCATAAACATTGGAAGCGACCGTAGAATGTTGATGAGCAACATCAGATTAGACACGAAAGCAGAAAGGAAGAAGCTGCTAAGATAAAAGAAACCACCAAAAGACGACACTAGAGAAATTGGGATTAAAAAGAACGAATTCCAACTCGAACTGAAAAACAGGTTCACTGCTCTACAAGAACTGGACGATATCGACACTAAATGAAAACATTACAGAAATGATCCAACAGACTGCAACAAACAGCCAAACAAATCACCAAATGGGACAAGTCTAGATTATCAACTCAAACAAGAACACTAATGAAAAAACGTAGAGAAATGGTAAAGAACACCGCTAGTGACTGCATAGAGTACACAGAGATATGCAAGACCCTCAAAAAGAAAGCGAAAGAAGATATCAGAAAATACAACCTAGACACCATACGAAAAACATTAGAGACATCAAAGAGCTTGATAAAGTTCAGAAGAACACACATCCTAGGCCAAAATACACTGATAACACTTCTAGACATTAAGGGCAGAAAAATCCAAGACCAGGATAAGTTTTACACCGAACTTTATGACAGCGACCAAACCATAACAATACGCACAGACCCATCAGTAACAATATGGGAAGTAGAAGCTGCGCTAAAGAAGATAAAAACGGGAAGGCAACAGGAAATGAATCTTCAAAAAAGGCAACCAAAAAGACAAAGAACTATAGGCCAGTATGCTTGCTATCGAACATCTACAAGCTATTCACAAAGATTCTAACAGCCAGACTGGAGAAAATACTAGACGAGAATCAACCCAGAGAACAGGCAGGATTCAGAGGCGGGTACTCAACGACAGATCATATCCATGTCAAATCAACTGAAGGAGAAGTGCTGTGAATTCAACATACCACTCTGTATAGCATTCATTGACTATGAGACGGCCTTTGACTCGGTACAAACCCAGGCAATACTGTCTTCACTCCAAGACCAAGGGATAGAAAATGCATACATACAACTCATGAAAGATATATACACAGACAGCTCTGTGACAATACATCTTCACAAAGAGAGCGAGAAAATAAACTTCAAAAGAGGAGTGCAACAGAGGGCTACCATCTCGCTCAAACTATTCACATCAATACTCGAAAGTATCTTCAGAAGACTGAACTGGGAGAACAAAGGCCTGAAAATTGACGGAGAATATCTTAACCATCTCCGTTTCGCAGACGATATCTTCCTGTATACCGAAACACCACAAGAACTAGAAATGATGCTACAAGAACTATGCGAAGAAAGTAACTTACGCGGCTTGAGGATGAACATTTCAAAAACAAAAGTAATGGAGGAAGACAACACCCCAATATATGTTAATAACACTCAGGTAGAGAATGTGGAGAGTTACGTATACCTAGGCCAACGCTTCAGCCTTAGGGACAAGAACCAAGACAAGGAAATCCTACGACGAATTACAACCGGCTGGACAGCATATGCTAAACATCGCGACATCTTCAAAAGTAACTTTGCCATCTGCCTAAAAAGAAAGGTTTATAACTCGTGTGTACTGCCAGCTATGACATACGGTACACAGAGATATGGTCATGGAAACATGGCCACTCGTAAAACAAGCTCAGAAAAAACTAGCGGCCACGCAGACAAAAATGGAGAGGAGTATGCTTAATATAACATACCATGACAGAAAGACAAACACCTGGGTGAGAGCAAAGACAGGAGTTACAGACGTGATAAAAACAACGAGAAGAATGAAGTGGTCTTGGGCAAGACACATCAGCCGACTCAAAGACGACAGATGGACAAAGCGCATTACCACCTGGAGACCGTATGGAAGGAAGAGATTACGAGGAAGACCAACAAAACGATGGAGAGACGACTTGGAGTAGTATTGGATTTAAACCACCTGGCAGAGAACAGTGCAAGATAGGCAAACTTGGAAACGACATGCTGATGCCTTTGCCCAACCACGGGACAATACGGCTGATATATAGTTAGAATTGAGAATTTGTCAATTAAATTAACCCCTTCTGGGAAAGTGAATTAATTAAATTAAATTAGCCTTTCATGAAAAGTTAGCTAATTAAATTAAATTAACTTGAGTTAATTCAATTAACAAATTAAAGGTGCTTAATTAATTAGATTTTTTTGCTAGTCTCATTTCAAATTAAGTTTGCGAAAAACTACTTTACTGAAGTGAAAATCGAAATGCTGAAAAATTTTGTTCCTCAGTGAAATTTCCCAACTTTGTCATGTGATCGGCGAGAGGATGGGGGTCACGCCCATCATGATCAGCATGGACCCACACAGTGTTTACTGTTTTGGATATCTACTATTTTTATCCTTACCAGATCTAACAACTAAAGTCAATTCTTTCAATGATTTGAACAAAAATAGGCAGTTTTTATTAAATCGACTGCAGATGTTACATAAACTATTCACACACTACATATTTGGACACAAATGAACCGGATTTGCGATAGGCTAAATCAGTTGAGGAAGCAGTTTTACAATTGAAATGAACCCATGCCTGATGCTTTGTGTGTGTGTTATGAATGTATGGAGACCATATAGAATGACGCTACAACAAAGATAGTAATAACAATTGAAATGAACTCATGCCTGATGCTTTGTGTGTGTGTTATGAATGTATGGAGACCATATAGAATGACGCTGCAACAAAGATAGTAATAACAATTGAAATGAACCCATGCCTGATGCTTTGTGTGTGTGTTATGAATGTATGGAGACCATATAGAATGACGCTACAACAAAGATAGTAATAACAATTGAAATGAACTCATGCCTGATGCTTTGTGTCTTGATAGTAATTGGTTTGCCAACTCTGCATTGTTTCAGTGAGCAAATATTTTGTGAAACCATAACATTTTCTGCTTACAAGTCTTCATGTTATTTGAATAGCAGCTCAGCGACTGTTTGTACATTGTCTACTGCTCTCTGGCTGTTACCAACTGACCACACGTAAGGTGACTTGGTAACACATTTATAGTTACAATAAGATTCTGTTTCAAACAAATCAGAGAGTTGCATAATATATAATATATTATTAGATTTGAACCCCCCTCTGAAAAGTGTGAACCCCAATAATATGAAGATAATATTATGTCTTAATAAATGTGAACCCCCAATTTAAAAAAATGTAAAACCGCTTCTTAAAAGCGTAAACCCCTCCCCCAATATTATTTAGTATTTTTCATAAATGTGAACCCCCCTTTCCAATTCCTCCAATAACATGAAGATAATATTATTTTTGTAAAAGTGAACCCCATTTAAAAAAAATTTAGCCCCCTTCTCAAAAGCATGATAATAATATGAAGATAATATTATTTTCACAAATGTGAACCCTCTTCTCAAAAGCATGAACCCCCCTCTTAAAACACATGAACCCACCAATACTATGAAAATAATATTACTATTTTCATATTATTATTAAAATAATATCATTATTTTCATGTTATTGGAAGTTCACACTTTTGAGAGGGAGGGGGTTCTCGATAAGGGGTTCATAAAAAGGGGGGTGCTATACAACCACCTGCAGCTAGCTGTCCCACCAGTCTCCAAGTCCATCGGCAGATGTGGATGTGGTCCACCTGTGATGGCCACCTGACCACCTCGCATATAATTTTACACTGGGGAAACACTGTATATGAGTGATGGTCATTTCTACTTGTGATTCCTGTGTGACAATGACAATGACAATGATTTTTATTTCCCTACGACCCCTTGCGGAGTATGAGAGAAGTTTCTCTCTACAGTACATTTTAGTAGAACATCTGGTTACAATACATGACATATATTGTATAAAACATATTTACAGTATGTAAATCATCTAGTTACAGTGCATAATACATCTAGTGTCATTTTTGGATAAAGTATTTTCTATATAACCAATACATGCAATTTAGGTAATGTAAAATAAAATAAACTATGTATATATTGCACAATATGAACTAAACTATGTAATAATGTGTGATACACACAACATATATACTCGAGTTGCCTAACTTTGTACACCTTGTAGTTCATTTAGAATGTTGTATACAAGCTTGGAGACCATATCGTAGGAAGGATATAGATACGCTTGAACGAATACAGAGGAGAGCAAGTAAACTAATTCCTGAACTGAGTTATAAGAAATGCCTAAAAGAATGTGGTTTAACAACCCTAGAGATAAGGAGATTAAGAGTGGATTCAATTGAAGTTTCTAAGATATCGAATGGGTATGATCACGTCACTGGGTCCACTGTTCTGTGATTAACTACAACATTTAAATGTATATACTTCTGTGAAAGTGATTGTGAAATTTAACATTTGTTGTACACTGTATATAAATATGAATGCATCATAAATTAAATATGTCTTCAAATTATGATCAAATTATGTACTACACACTAAACAAAGTTATAGTACGTAGCTTGACACTACAGAAACTGGTCGCATTTGCCAATCATTGACAGGTATTCCCTATTGTTGCATTTCTGCCAGTTTCTGCTCAGCAGAAATATCTTTCTCCACCATTTCTGCAGTCGGCAGAAATACCTTTCTTCTTCTTCCCCTTGTTCCCTTGCGGGGTGGGGTCCAAGTCACTTGATTGCTTCTTCCACTTTCATTGTTAATGTTCCCCATCTCCCTCTGTCTTCTGTGATGGTCTTCCACTCTTGGCCGTTCGTACCTGCCCTTTCAAGATCTCGTTTGACACAGTCTTTCCATCACAGCTTTGGTCTTCCTCTTCTTTTTCTGCCACCCTCTTCTACTTTCCATGCTCTTTTTGACAGTCTGTCTTCACCCATTCTTTGCACATGTCCTGCCCATCTCATTCTGCTCCCGGCTACTTTCATCTTTAGGTGTTTTTTTCATGCCAATCTCTTCTCTCAATTCCTACATCTTCCTTCTATCTTCTTGGGTTACTTTGCATATTCTTCGGACCCAGTTGTTTTCTACAATCTGCATCTTCTCCTCCTGTCTCTCTGTCAGTGCCAGTGTTTCCAAGCACTGGCACTGACAGAGAGACAGGAGGAGAAGATGCCCAGAAGAAAACCAATTCTGCTTAATGTTCGGATTTCAATTCAAAATCAGAAGATGTAAAGGTCACATCAACAACTAGCTAATGTTCGTTGCTCTTCTTTGTTGAAGACAAGAACGCAAGTGGCGTCGCTGGAATGATGAAGTTCTCATGCACATCATCACACCAAATCTCTACCGAACAGTCTCGGAAGCCCGCACTGCAGTAAGCCACTTTGCAGAGGTTGGTGAATGGAAGGAGAATATTGACAAGCGACAGTTCTGGCTTATCATGAATGTCGGCCCCTACGCCATGTACACCCTGGGAAAGGTGCTCAAGTCAAAGTAGGTCACATATTTCTCATCTCGTCCCATCATACTTTCACTTATCTCGTCCCATCATACTTTCACTTTCAATTATCAGTCTGTCCAGCTTGTTTTACTTTTATGTAAAACTTTGAATAATGATGGTTCTGTGTTAACTTGCCCAGAAAGGCTTAATACTGACAACATTAAATCTTACATTTGAAATGTTTTCTGTTGATCTTTGCATGCAATGCAGGACGGCTGAAAGTCTTGTTAACTGAGAGTTCTATAATTTTTTCTTTCACTATTCTGATTTCTGTCTGGTAAATCATTGAGTTAAATAATAAATCATTGTAGAAAAAACTCAGTTTGATGTTTAAGATAAATTCAACTTTATTGGCCATTTCCATTATCCATCCTATTTATTAGACCATAGATGTTATTGTGACTTACTTATGACATTTAACTAACAACAGCAGGTGTTTTCCGTTTCCCTTTGTGGGGTCTTGTACTTCCCCTGGCATAGACACCAGTTAGAAGGGACCAACAGCTTTTACTGTCTCTTCTGAAAGACAAAGTGGGGTAAACGAAGCTGCCGAAGCTTCAAAACAGCGGAAGTGGTTTTGAACCCCGGTCCCCCCGACCGAAAGTACAACGCTCTACCACTCGACCAGCGCGCCCCACTGAATAATGTTAAGACCCTACTAAAATGTATAGTTATTGCAATCACGACACTTTATATTTGTTGCTTTACAGAACAATGTACTCACACTGACTTTCAGCTAACGGTGCCTGTAGGGGAGTCTGGGTTGCATTGAAAATTTTTACCCAATCAAAACTTGTAATGCCAATGAAACTGGAACTATCTCTCACAGATAGCATGTGTATAAACAAATGCTTATTAATGCAATGCACATTTGTGCAATGATACGTTTTATGAGGTCTAAAATGTTACAATTTACCCAAGCGCAGGGCAAGTTGTACCAGCTCGCAGGGCACATTGTAACATGTTTGACCATTGTGACAAAATGTAACTTACCAGTATACAACATTAATGGCTTTGATTAGTCTTAATACATTTCTAGGTTATATGACTAGCTTTATAAGACTTTATAAGACTTAATAGGCACTACTGAAAATACCTATATAAAAAGTAATGGGCAGATCCCCTACTGGAACACTGTGCAAACACTTTAATGAACATAATCATGTTAATAAAAAAATATTTATTAATCGCCATCCGATTCACAATTTGTTTGGGGAAATGTTACAACTTGCTCCAGCACCATCACATTCACAACTGTTTTAAACATAATTATAACACTATAATTTAAAACATAATTATAACACTACTTAACCGCCTATGTAGCAAAAGAGCATATATTCATGACTATAACTACCAAAGAAGAACAGCATATGATAAGTCATGTGATAAGTCATGTGCACACAAACACTTAACAAATAGACTAGCGAAATCACAATTTTTTCTTTTAAATACGTGACGCCATTTTTTACCTTTTCGATGGTACCACATGATATCAGTCACATGTGACGTGCTTAAAACTATTGATGAACATAATTGTTATCTTTTTTGTGTGTAGTACAACACTCGTATTACAACTAGCCTCAGTTTCCCCTACATCTTTTGAAATTTCTTTCAACAAACAATAAAAACGGATCCAACACATCCCCAATTTCCTGGTCAAATACTTGATGCTCCCTAAACCAGACGCAATGTCCCCTCAGGTACAAGCTGAAGCCAGAGGTTCGGTTGTCCCTGTATGATGAATGCGACAGATGGGTACAAGCAGTCGGTAAGAAGAACCCTTTCCTTGGTGGCGACCGTCCCAACCTCGCAGATTTGGTATGCCTTCATTATTTCATATAGGTTCCCTTCTGCAAAATTTTCAAGCGATTTTTTGTTTTAGTCGTTTCCGATTGTACAAAATCTCACATATATAACAACCTACAAGGCTAGTCCATGATGGTCTTAGTTATGAATTGCCTTTTGAGTGTTCAACATAAATATTTTGGGGCCTGAGAAAGTGGTTGCATATCTGTTTTCTGATGTGTTCTTAATAGTTAACAATTGTTAGACACACAGTGAATCAAAATCTGTAGTTATTAAATAATTATTAATACTGCCAATTTGTGCGAGTGTTTATTGCTCTTTTTAATGTTGCCCTTCAATGTGTAACGCACCACGAAGGACGTGTCTTGTTGTTTGTAGTCGGTGTACGGGACATTGAGCTGCATGGAGGGTTGCCCAGTGTTTGAGGACATGATGGCTAACACCGCCATTGGACAGTGGTATGGTCAGATGAGACAGACCGTGAACAATCATGACGGGGCATGTCTGCTTGCTGGCAACTGACCAGACCAAGGACTCCAGGTCTCACATTGCCGATGCACTTAGAAAGGCAGGACATTGGTCAAAGCTTTGCTTATCCCAACAGGATATATCACTTCCCAAAGGAAATAAGTTAAGTTTTCTCGGGTTGAACATTGGAGTTTTAACGTTAGGAAAATTCTGGTATCACAACATAGAACATCTAGAAGCATTATACCACAGTCCCCATTGAATGAATTTACAAGCATGCACCAAGTTGTAAATTTTTAAATAATGCCTCTGTTTTAGTATTTACAATCAGAATTTAGAAAAATTAGAGCTGATGTTATTATGGCTAATGGGAGTATAGTTGTATAGTAATCCATTCACGCTATACTGAAACTGAATTGCATGTATCGTGTGCTTGTAGTGGTAAGCAAGCAAGGCAAAAGCCAGCTGACGGAACTTCATTTTGATTTTCCAAACATGCGCATATTATTAATAGGCCTATATTTGTTATATGAATTCCCACCACTGCTGAAAAATAAAGTTCCATCGTCTGCATTTAGCAGTATACCATGTCTTTGTCTCTTCATTCGGTTTGCTGTTTCACGATTCCCAAAACTTTTTACATTGTTCAGCAACACTACGATTCCAAAAACTTTTTACGTTGTTCAGCAACACTATGCTGGGAGAACCGAGTTTTTCTCTATTGTAAAAATAGTTCCAATCACAAATGCACGATTACATTTATTGATATTCCATATAATGTATTTTCAAGAGGCCTCTGGCTGAATTAACCAACAACTTACAATTCCAGAATTGTGTTTTTAGAAGGAATTGATGAAAGCGTAATTGTAGTTTTCCAGCAAAAATTATTCACTACAAATCATCAATAAAAATATGTACATGATGTGTGCATCATTTGTTTGCTGTTATACAATATTTTATAGAAATTAAATAAAGCTGCTTGGAAAGGGGTTATTTTTTGGCATCGAGTGTGCTGTTCACATATTTTTTTACATGTATACTTAGATACCACATGGCATTCACACTGAAGTAAGACGAGGAAAACCATTTGGTAAAGACCACAACTAAATTACATTTATTAAGTTATTCAATTGACATTAAAATTAAATTAAAAGATGTATCAAAACGGACGACACATGCAAAGCAAAACATGTTCCACAGCTTCTTTGCGTCATGAATGCTGTATGCCCGAGTACAAGTGACAAAATCATGATAAAATGCACTTTTGTTTGTTCTGTTGTTAGAAACACCAAGTAGTAATCCTCTCCAGTCTTCTCGGAACAAGTTGTTTTACAAGCCACTGCTGCTTCCAACACAACAATCTCTAGTCAAGCAACTGTACAAACTACTGTCGCATGACTCTCAACTATGGTGCTGTTATCATAGCGCAATGCTACAAAATAGTCCTTTACAGTGGCATCCAACATCACGGAATGGTGCGTTGTCATCTTGGATAAGATGCAGCAAAAGATTGAAAGGGTTATGTGGTATCCAGCACTTATCGGCCCTCAACTGCAACACACAAACACATACAGTTTAGTGTACAATAGAAGTCTACTCAAAACATCAATGGAGGACACTACACAAAAAAACAATTTACCCTCAGACCCACTACACCCCACACCCACGACCCACTACACCCTTTCAGACCCACCCCATCCCATACACCCTCAGACACCCTACATGAAAGTTTGAAATGCATCCATCTGTGTGCAACTCGCCAAGTGGCACTCCACGTTGACACCTTTAGGAACTATGATTGGAAATAGTTTTTTTTAGCTAATACACGTTCATAAATTAAACATCTGCCAACGCTTCACTCCCCAATGTAACCCATTTTGTCTACACTCCCCATTTTTTACATTTCCAATGAAACCAATTTTGTTTATACTCCCCCAATTTATCAATTTTACTTACTCCCCAATGAAACCAATTTTGTTTAGTGTCAAACAACCTAAAACACTGGCAAATAACCATTGGGAAAATATATCATTTATATTTGTCAACCACAAAACAGCTGAACGGCTTATAAACTTGGGTTTACATTGTCCTTCTCTAGAGTTAGCGAGTCCACTACAAGTTATACATCTACCATGTGTGCGATCTCTTACGTCCCCTGGCACAGACGCCAGGTAGAAGGAACCTACAGATTTTGTCTCTTCCAAATATACATTTGTATCCAGCATGTTTCTCAACTCACAATTTGTGCAAAAAACTTACGGGTGGGTATCATCAAAAACACTTACTGTACGATGCTATATCGATCTCCTCGGGCAGCTCGGTGATGTTCACTTCAAAGCGATCCTGCACCTCATTCAGAACCTTCGCATCCTTCTCATCCGACACAAATGTGATGGCGAGACCCTTGGTGCCGAAGCGGCCAGCTCGTGCCACCTGCAGACAGAATAGACAATAAATTTAAAGCCTTGCTATTAGTGGAGTTATCTAAATGACAGTTGTAAAGTGGATGTTTGAGGTCATACAATTAAACTAACAACACCATTAATTCAAGGAATAACCAAAATGCATATCATAGCCGTGGAAGTGGTGGCATAAAAAATAAACGTCAAGTGAAAATACATCATAAACTATAATTTATACGAGTGTTCAAAATGTGTTTCACTAATGTGCTCATAAAATCAATCATAAGCACCACTGACCATAAGACTGAAAAGTTGTCAAACAATTGTTGAAAACGTTCTACCAACCACTCACATACTCAATGACTGATCATCCTCTTAACTCACCCAGCCTTTCAGAATTTATTTCTGGATTTATTTTTAAATTGCATAGCTAACGCAACTGTTTTGGCCCAAACTGTAGAGCGGGTCTTACTGAATAAAAATATATTGAAAATTTTTCTGCCAGACGTTTCCCCCATTTCCAATGCAACAAACAAAGATGGCCACCAAATACAGCATAGTTTGGAAACAATGTAACTCCTCTAATAATTCAGGTTTCAATGTAATCCTTTCAGTTACGAATTTACAACACCTCATATTATGCAACCACGAAAAGACACTTAATGTATTGCCATTACTTCATATTTGAAAACAATATTCTTTTTTATAAAAACAAACATTTTCAATTATTACTAAGAAAAAAAAATTCTTCATAGCAGCACAAACAAGACAATAAGGAGCACAACAATCAAAACTTCATTGGTGTAGCATCATTATTACCAGAGATGTTTCTGAATGAGCGAGCTGGTTATGTGCAGCAAATGAGCAACATCGTTACAAACGTGTTGTCTGGGCCATCCATCACTTTTAATTTACTAACCCACCATTTTTGTGTCAGTTCACTTTAAGCCGGAGTATTTCAAGTTTCTGCATCAATATTTCAGCAAATTTAATGACAAAATTAGTGAATCACATTATACTAGTTCAGACAGAACAATGTTGCAGGCTTTTTTGAGGTAAATATCAGCAAGATGTCATCGCGATTTCTGCCAGCTTCGACAGCCCGCACTGTCACGGTAAACGACAGATCTGTCAGGGGCATAGCGTTGGGAAAAATCATAAAAATAAAAGTTCTCGACATATTTGATTCATTTTTGCTTTATCTTGTAGCTAATATGTATGGCTACATTTTCCCAATTGGACATATAGACACTTAGTAATATCACATTATTCTGGATCCCCGCTGACTTCAGCAAATGTTTTGATTGATTCTAAGTGAAAAGTACGTTCATAAGCAAAATAAAATTGTGCTTCCAAGTTCACAAGAATCTTAGCAAAGCTGGTCCTATATATCTACTTACCCTATGCAGGTAGGTGTCAGAGTCCTCTGGCATGTCGTAGTTGAAGACGATGTTCACTCGCTCGATGTCCATGCCTCGACCAAACAGGTTGGTTGCGACCAGGATGCGCTTCTGGAAGTCCTTGAACTGCTGGTAACGACCCAGTCTGAAACAGCAACACTTTCCTCTGCAGTTGCACCATCAATTCATAAAACTTGTGTTTCACAGAACATGGGATACAGTGTGTGTGACGTGAGTACATCTATATGCATAAATAATTCATAAATACATGTCACACCACGTGCTACATACCTCTCTTCCTGCGTCATTGCTCGGTGGATAGAGATGGCAGGGAAGTTCTGCTCAACCAGAAGTTGGGCCAGTGCCATACACCTCTGAACAGACTTCACAAAGATGATCACCTACAAAAAAAAAGCACAAATCATAAAATTTCAGAAAACCCACACAGCGTGGCACATCAGCTGCTTCAGGTCATCCCTGCCATGAATACAGTAGTCCCACTCTTATAAGGCCACCCCTTCAGCAAAATAATACTGATATTTGTTACAAGACAGGTAGCAATCAGCGAGGGAAAATTATTATGGGAAAGCCATATCTGCTCCACAGCAAGAGGGACCATGGTGTATGAATGAAGACTGACCTGGTTGAACTCCAGAGCATCGAGCAGCTCAAAGAGTTTCCTGTTTTTCTCATTATCCTTCAGTTTGACATAGTGTTGCTGCAGGCCATGCAGCGTTAGCTTTGAGTCGTCATCCACGTACACCTCCATTGGCTGCAAAGCACAACAGTAATGGATGCCTCCAACTGCCTCATTTATAAAGCTTTACAAAAGCAATCAACTCCTTTACATATTGATTACAAGTACAATGAAATTAATATTACTGAAATGGAAGAGTAAGAAGCTCCACTTATCCATGATTAAACTTTATAGTAATACTATAACTTTATAACACTATTAATCAAAACATTTACGTTGCGCTGTACAGAAAACTATGTTGTTCTGTTGTAAAAAAAATACAATAGCCTGGTGATATGGTAAGCAGCAACTACCTAATGAAGCACAAATAAACAGTAACACAGCAGTGTGCCACTCATCCAGACATCTCTGAATGAACGGCAACATCGTGATGTGGTGACTGTCCACGACACGGGCTCCAACCAGTCCCCATCAGCTGTGCGACGACCAGTCCCATGACGATGAAGTGTCCACAACGCCGGCAGACATGATGACGATGATTCAAGGTAGGCAAAAACAGTCTCGTTTTTTTAATGATTGCAGAAATGGACTATGAAATACCTTCAAGAGTAGAAGAATCCAGTGTCTGTTCAACTTTGGAAGAGACTGTCGACACCATGTTTGTAGAAAACGACACCGAAGTCACGATATAAGCAGACCAGGATTCAAGACTGAAGATCAACATGACGGAGGAGTTGCAACTATTCCAGCTTAAAATGCATCCAATAAATGTGCCAATTCAGTGAAGATGATTTTGCAGAAATGCTAACAATACCAAGAGAATGCATCGTCTTAACAATGGACGGAAAACAACATGAGTTGCAACTATTCCAACTTGAAACATCCACTAAATGGGCCATGCTGATGAAGATATTTTTTGCAGAAATGCTAACAATACCATCAGAATATATAATTTAGCCATGTACAGAATATAAAAGACCCTACCATAAAATGAACTCTCTCTCTCTGATCCCACCCAGCAGATGGCCACTGGAACAGCTTCAGCACCCCTACTTCATTCAGGGCACCTACACTGCCCTCTGTAACCACCCATCAGGCAACTTCCCAAGACCTTCTCCGACCTCCCAATTATGCACATAACCTATTTTTTTGAGATTATAAAATACTTCCAAATGCAGATAAAACACGAAAAAATTGAAATAGTGAAAATGAAGATAGATCAATTCAATGGGGCAACGATTTTCAGATGGAACAAATGCCAGCTACCATAAATAAATACCACTTTCATTATTTCCAAAGATATGTTTGCAATTTAGCAGGTTATGTCCACGAATATGAAAAGATGACACTACTTATTTCCATAATGAAATGTTTCAACCACGACCAAACTCATCATGAAGACAACCAGCCCGTCCATTTTCACCCATTAGCAATGGTGGCATCAGCTCGGAAATGCAGCACACAATGTTTACAACTCGACAATGTGGCGACTGCAGAAAGCACCAACTCCAAATTGACCAGTTATAAATTGACCAGTCCGGCAACAGACACATGTGGAAGTATCACCAGTGGTGCTGTTGTCAGCAACGGTGTGCACAAGGGATGAACGTCACGAGTGCCCCCATGACACAAGCTGCCTGTGGTTGCGCCAACCAGTGGAGCCATGGCAGCCGCGAGATCTCATCATATTTACATCTTGCATGAACTTCTTGCAGATGGGCCGAATCTCTTTGGACAATGTTGCCGAAAACATCATCACTTGCTTCTCATGGGGCGTCATCCGGAAGATCTCCTGAACGTCACGTCGCATATCTGCAACAACAGTCAGTGAATATTACAGCATTAATTTTAAGTAAATCTTAAGAGTAACTTAACTAGAACACATTTTGTTGTATCTACATGTAAACGTATATTGAAATTTTTTTTTTTTTTCATTTTCATTCAATGCATTCAATTAATTTCACTTTGCGGGATTCAATTCAATCTGTTTTATTTCAATTCAAGCCAATTTGTTATCCATTCAATTAAAATTAAATTTTTAATTGAACCCATGCATGTGACCTTGATGAACATTAATCATATTGAAATTGGTTTTCAGTGGCACACATACACACAGCACTAAAATATGTATCAATTAAATGTAAAACTAGCAATGTGAAACAATGAAGGGACCGACTTTCCAATTTCTTGGTATGTAAATTTAGCGTAATTTTTTTACCTTTGAAGAAAGTTGGTCAAAATTACGCAGTACACAACACGGACATAGTTGACAAGACTGGAATGCAAAACAAAAACATGACGCACCTAGCTGTTCAAGCATCTTGTCACACTCGTCAAGGATGAAATGTTTGGTGTGTTTGAGGTTTAGGGTCTTCTGTCGCGCAAGCGCCAGGATGCGCCCGGGCGTGCCGACGACGATGTGCGGGCAATTGGTCTTGAGCACCGTCTCATCCTTCTTGATGGGCATGCCCCCGAAGAAAACGGCAATCTTGACACTGTTCATGTACTTGCTGAAGCGCTCGTACTCCTTGCTGATCTGGAAGGCCAGCTCTCGCGTGTGGCACAACACCAGCACAGACACCTGCCAGGGAGTCAAAACAAAACATACCATTTCAAACACATCCATTATTCATAAGGTTATGGGGAAAAATGTGTAACAATCACCACAAAAAACAACACTGGCCTTCTGAAGTAAACTTCAAAGTCCCAACGGATAAAAACTACTAAAACTAACCAAAACACACATAAGAGTGACAAGACAATTTTAAAATCAACAAGCAAAGCAAGATCTAACAGGACAACTGAAACTAGCATAGGAACTTAGTGTTAAGTCAGCAGGAAACATAATAAAACATTATTAATAAGTAGTGTAGTAGCCACAACAATATGCTGTTTCAATGGATGAATGTTGCCATTACCTGACCATCAACATGCTCGAGCTGTTGCAACGTTGCCAGCACAAAGACTGCAGTCTTGCCCATTCCAGATTTTGCCTGACAGATCACATCCATGGCGAGGATTCCCTGAGGGATGCACTCATGCTGCACTGCAAGGCAAACAACCCAGGTAAGTACAATTGGAGAAAACATCACAAACGACTGATACGAGATGTGTTACAGTTAATCAAGTTGTGTTTTATATCGCAGCAACAACAGGATAACACAGTGCATGCAAAAGTTTAGAAAGTATGAATTCCCACCAGTAACCTAATTATTGATAGTTTAGAATACAAATTAGAAATGGTGTAATGTTCAAGAAGATAAATGCTAGAGGGAGGGGGGTTTCAAACAAAGGTTCTATTAATAAATCTCGAAATGTAGATACTAGATACTCACAAGCAGTTATAAAAATTATTTGGGTACTGAAATCTACGTGGAAACAACATCCATACATACCTTCTGATGGATGCTCAAAGCCACAGTCAACAATAGATCGCAACAACTCTGGCTTGAGAAGGAAATCCCTGAAGCCAGAACTGTGAATAGATACATATGTTCCCTTCACGTCCTTCTTCTGAGTTCCATCACCAGTGCCGTCGACTACGGCTTCATGGTCATCTTCCTGTTCTTCGTAGTCCAGAATTTCATTGTCAGCATCTTGTTCAGTCATGGTTTCTAGGTGTACAAGACAATATTTGTCCTAAAACAGAAATACACAAAATATGCATGAATTAAGACATTGTTGGAGACTACTGCTACTATAGGTCATGACCTGGATGTAGTGCAAAACAGCTATTGGTCTGGCACTTTGTGAGCATGCGCAATGAGAACCTGTCGGTAAAAAATTGCAGCAGCTACAGCTCTGTCACTGCCGGACAAACTATTAATCTATGCCAGTACAGGTTCAGCACTAAAACATTGCAACATTAACTGTCACAATCTGGCATAGTCAATTATTAGGCCTGCCTTGGTCTTCGAAAGGCCGAGGCATGTTTATTGCCATATTAGAACATCATAGTTGTCTACTCACTGTCAATTATCAAAGTATGAAAATAATACTATAACTGTCTGCCTAAAGGTGTCTCAAATACTTTTGAGACCATTGAAAGAAGAGATCTAGTTATACTTTTCAAACAATGATGTATCATTACTTTATCATATCAAGTTTGAGCGTATCTGATAATATTCCAGTGTTTAACACCTGGTTAATTAACGATTTGTTCACTGTCTGCATGCGCACACTATATGCTGTCGGTAATACATGCAATATACATACAAAAGCGGAAACAGTGCCGGACTAATAGCTGTACAGTTGTGTTTATGGGTCCAGAGTGCTAGCCACTTCGTATATTTTAAGGCAAACAATGTTACACACCCAGGCCTAAGCTACATCAAGTATTCGCAGGTATGTGCCACTCAAATCATTGTGGCCAAATTATTTCCCATCAAATGTTACTGGCTTACATGCCAGCAGCCATGGAACGCGTAATCATGTAAATCGCTGGGAAATGCGCAACCAGAGCAATTTCAGATTTGCAGTTTGACCTAACAATTTACGGATAATGCGCGTCCAACACGTGTGCCATTTCTCTGGATTCATGCCACATTGTCACTCGTCCGTGTGACACGGGGCCCGGGAGCGATCATTTCTTCCCAAATCAATGTAGATTGGACATCAGGAAGCACTCGTTCTCACAGAGGACAATAAATGAATGGAACAAATTGTCTACAGATTGTGTAACTGCTAGCAGCGTGAATATGTTTAAAAACAAGGTTGACACATATCTCAGGAGGCCGGGTTATAAGTAGATGAACATTGTTGGACTCTCGATAAGCCAATGGCTTCCTTGTCCACTTGCCATCTGGGCCTTTGGCTTGGATGGCAAATCTTGTTAAATTAGTAGATGCTACACGGCAAGCCGCGGTAAAACGGCCGTTACAATTTTATCTAGAAGCACCAATCGGCTCCCCGATTTTACGGACCTAACGTACACATCTGCGTACATCCCCACGAGAACAATTCACTATGACTTTGTTACCGCAATGCGCAGATATACCCGGCTTAAAATTAAAAAGGGGCACTTGGTCCTTTGTTTTGAGAAGGCGCTAACTGATCAAAATAAACTTCAATTGCTACATGCTTAAGTGTTGTTATAACAAAAAAACCTACTGTACTAGAATTATAAGATAAACGTGAACTAAACAAATCATACCATCGAGATGGTAACAGATTTTATACTCACACAATAAAGCGAACTGAACAATGGCGTCGACGCAAGGCAAAGGAAGTAGATGACTCTTGGTATTGTGGGTAATATCAACAGCTTGACGCTCCACCTGCTAGCATTACCGTGAACTGCAACAACACGACGGCAGCTTGTGGGCACTGACCATAGACATAAATAGAACACCCGTTAGTAAAACAAGACCGCTAAGTTCTTATCAGTTGACACATGATAAAGTGATGCCGGCATGGACCAGTGACATTCATGCTGCTGCACGGCAAGAACCCACTGGAGGCCCAGTGTTTATACTGTACAGCACCCAGTCTTCATCATAGGCCTATATCTATAGATTTATTATTATATATACAGTACTAATAAGAGATTAATACTACATAGCTATATATACTTAATACCTTATTACGTGCACAAACTATCCATGCACCTTATATATCAAATATCATAACATATTAACTATAACAGTAGCACCACTAAACATGATCGAAACTGAACTTTCTGAAGTGCTCTATACATGTATTAG